>DWPA01007625.1:0-10209 GCA_018251375.1 Calpodes ethlius | reverse complement strand
TAGCCTATGTTTTAAGTTGAACTCTTTTTAATTTACTGGTGAAAGTTTAAACATCAGTTCAACCGTTCCGGAGATCATCGAGAGGTAAGAGAAGAGGTTAAAATAGGGAAGGAAACATGGCGTTATTTTTTTTTTTTAATTGAAAACTTAGCCAATTTTATACACGCTCATGATTTAAAAAAAGTTTTGCGAAGATATATTGCGCCTTAACTTCGAATCAGTTGCACTGAGTCGACTTTTAAAAGAGCTAAATTTATTTGTCTATGGATCTATGACGATGAAATATGTATTATATGATAATGTTAAAACCTGATATTATTATCCTTGTGCAATGCTATTAACGGTGATATAGATATGAAATTATGGAAAACCTATTGCAGTTAAACAATCTTGTAACCCGGATAGTCGGTTTATCAGATGATCGACAAAACCGGAATTTCCCAGATTCTCATTTTTTTATTATTTATGTAATAAGGAATAAACATATACAGAAAGAAGATATTTAGGTTCGTAGGTAAGAAGGTAAGTTTTTTATTCACTTTAAATAAACATATAAAATGGTAAACATATAAAAGCATTTTTTTTTTATCTATTCATCTATAAATTTGTAGATTATTAACGTACCTGTTCTTGTTTTATCCAATCCAATATAATATCTTTCTTTTGCAACGATAGAAACCTCTTGGAGTTGTAATACATTTTTATGAAAAAATTTTTTTTAAACATACTTAATAACTTATATTGACCGTTACTCGCTGGGAGGAATTGAACTGACAACCACTGCTGCTTAGATGTTAATGTTTACTGAAAAATAATAAAAAATATAATGCGTTTAAATATTTCCTGTTCCAAAAAATGTGACTCAGTTGTTGCAATTGCTCGTTAGTGGTTATTAAAAACTACTTTGATATAACTGTGGCAAACATGTCGATCTAAGTATACCAATCGCATTACTCATTGGGAACGAATAATATCTCATATTGGTACTTAAGAGTCAGCCGTATTGGGCCGCGTTGAACACTGACTTCAATCCCATGCGAGTGGAGTAGGGTGTTGTCAGTGGCGACAGAATTAGTTCTTCTTGGTGACAAGGCTTCACACTCCGCAAATTAGCTTTTTTAGGTCCACTGCTGGTAGTAGACTTAAGGATTATGTTTTTAAAAAAGTACTATTGAGTCATTAATATTTTTTAGTATATTTTCGAAACACCCACTACAGCCTGCCACCCTCTTATTTAAGTTAACCGAAGAACCACGGATTGTGTTTAGGCTAGGGACTTGAGTCCGCACGCTACGTCTTCTATGACTTTTAATACTCAAAATAATTAACGATTATTAATGCAGAAAAAGTAATAAGTTTATCTGTGAGATAACTCAGTCGAATTAATTCAACTTGTAAGAAGATACATAAAAATATACAAAGTATCAATATAGTTTCATATACAAATAGCGATAGAACTTTTTCTGGACTTTTTATATCGTTGTCCTATACGGTATGAATGGGTACCAGATAATATGTTATACTCGAGTTTGCTCCTGACGAACGCTTAGTAGAGCGGCACGATTTTGTTCCTGTTCCTAAAACTAGTAACTTTCGGGTTAACGAAACCTAAGCTTGACTAAACTAGTTTATGATCTGAGTGTTAAATATAAGTCTGGATTTGAAAGTTAAGCCGATATTGGAAATTAGTGTTACACACTGATGAGATACTATATTTTGAAGTGAGTGTCCGCTGTGGATATCTCTGAGCATGATATGGCAATTGTCGGCATTTTCTGTGATCATAAATAATTTTAGACCAGTGTCAAACATGAGCCATTTAGCTAATGTGACTAAATACGCTAAATCGTACGTTATTTTATCATTATTAAATTTTGCGCAGGTCCAAGCGTGCTACCAACTGACACCAAAACATCATGTAAAGATCAGAATTTGAATACACACATATTAGATTCGATTTGTAAAAGAACTCACAAACAGATTTTGTAATTTACCCGTTATAGCTACCCGTGGCTGCAAATTTACTTATTATCATGTCATTTCTCACTTATTAAACTATGTTAATTAATTATAATATAGGTAATATGTAGGTATGTGCAATGCAATTGACAGTTAAATTAATAATTTATGCATTAATTATAATTAATGTAATAAAACACCGTATGTATCTTTTCAGAGGCATTGAAACTACTGACATTTATTTTCTTCCATACCTATATAACTGTAAATAAATATATTTAAAAGTATATTAAAAGAATTTTTATGTTTTGATATTCACATTTATTATGTTGTTAAAATAAATTTAGTAATTTATTAAGTATTTAGTAAGTATTTAGTTGCCGATTCCTTTCTATCATTGGTTTCTAAGCATCGTTTTGCAATTAGACACTTTTTTTCGGCTGAATTAATCTTCTCACAGAAATTAGATATATTTTCGCGGTGAAAAGTATCTAGCCTATGGCATCTTCATTCTTCCAACTATCTCCACAGTAAAAATCATACCATAAAACCGCCCCCATACGCCGTGAAAGAACGACAAACAAACAAACCAACACATTTTCGTATTTATAATGTCAGTATAGATTAGAGACTGGATCACATGTCCTCAAACTCATCCAACTCACTCAACTGGAGTCCATAAATGCATAATCCAAGAAGATGGTATGATTAGTTACACTTGTCCTTCTCGTGCTCAGCATCACTAAGTTGTCGTCACCACCGCGGCACCGGTATAATGTAACGATTTGAAAGATTTTAACGGACTTTCAAGTGCACCGACAATCTTTCACCACTAATGGCGATATTGTATCTGGTCATGTTCCAAACTGTGTCTTGATTCACCATTTAGCATACTACGTTACTCGTGCACTTACATAAACTTTACTGTCCTATTCTTGAATTCAAAGTGTGTAAAGTTTTTATACAACTAACTCCATCAGTGTGATATTTGCATCTACCAAATATATAGCTGGTTTGCCTGTTCTGTACTAGATGACGCTATGCAATTAAATTGTAAATCACGGTAAGGACTTTTGTTCGTAGTACACATAAATGGAATTGTTTCAAAGAATAAACATGCATTCTTTGCGTTCCGGCCCCTCCAGTCGGAATCGCTATCACATTACGTGGTGAATGGTCTTCGGACGGATGCCACAAGGCGGTGTTTAGTGGGTAGGCACTCTGGTGAGTCCCACATAACCCACACGGACGGCCGTGTAGGTATGCGTAATATTAACAGTATTACATTATGAGCATTCACCGCTAGCTTGGGCGCTAAAAAAAAAAATAAAAAAATAAACATGGTTGGTATTACCGCGAGCATCATTTCCTTCATCCATAATGAACACTGAGTTCCAAATACCATGGTCCCCTTCCAAAACTACCCCTTCAAATTAAATATCCTTTATGGACTTCCAAAACAGTTATAATCACATGTAAACCTGTATATCCCTCGGTGTTATGTACACAATCGGAGTAAGCATCGATTAAATCTTTAAGCTACTGTCTATAATACTTTAATATTTCTGTATCAAAATATAATGGGGAAACTTTGTACTTTCTATAATGGAAATACTCTGTCTTTTGGTATAACTGAATTACAGATACGAAAACAAGTTGAAAATCAACGTTACGGAAAATTTGAAAACTTTTGAAAATATTACGATGAAATTAAAAAGGGATAAATTAATTTAAAATCCACTGACTTAAATAATTTATGTGACGATAAATAATGAAATTATAAAGCTTTCTTATACTCGTAAGTTGATTAGATCTCTCACAGAGTCACACATATGAACAAGAAAGATTAAAACGAAAAAAAAAAATACAAAATATGATATTTATTTAATTTAAGTGTTTGCCATTATAATCTATGCTCTTTCGCCAATTTAAAGGTAGTTCATTGATTGCATTGTAGACAAAATTATAAGAGTAAGAATCAATAAAATCTTTGAAGGCAATCTGGACTCCCTCACCGAAATAGTTGTTTTTCTGTGCAAGATGTTGTCCAAATCCCGAAAAACTGGTAATCTGTCTGTCTGGCTTGGTCCGGAGAGTGCAGTGAGGACCGGAATATTCCAGCCACAGCTCCTCTAAATTAGTGCTGTGGATGAAAGGTACATGGACATATTTATCAAAAATCTTTAAAAGCATATTTTACGTAATAATAACTTCTGGCATAATAATGGCTTCCCCCTTAGCCTAGTTGGTAGTGAACTTGCCTGCGAAGCGAGGGGTATGATTCCCGGCCGGGAGGCCGTTGCAGATATTCATGTGATAGATAAATATCTGTTCTCGGGTCATGGGTGTTAGTGACGTGTTATTTGTTTCGTCAATGCCACCCGCGACACAGGGAATTCTACTGCGGGGTATGAGTGTGTTAGCGTTTAGCGTTTAACGCACTCAAAATACTACCAACATTAACTACTAATTGTGGACGAAAATTACCATGCCCTTAATTGTGTCATATCGTATCAGAATCTAATCCGTCGTTGTACAAGATCAAGGTCACATAGGGTACAACGTGAGGCCACGGGTTAATTACCACTTGCAGCCAATACCGTATATTATGTCGCCGTCCGCAACCTGACTTTGACCAACCCATCAAATATACACATTAATTACTGCGAATGGCATCCATACGGAAAGCGAAAATTGCCACAAATATAAAATACACACGTCACAGTCGAAAAACTAAATGTGTTTAGTATGTAAATGGAATAATAATATTTTTTTATTTACATATACTTACTTACATCATTAAATTAAATCTAACTTTAACCGTTTCGTTGCGGATGGCACGCCAAGAGTGGCATACATTTATTTCTCCTGTAGCGTGTGACCCTCGAGGAATACAATATTTTATTGTAATACTGTAAAATTTAGTGTTAGTTAGATTTATACTGTACAAATAACATTTTAACTTAGTTTTTTAGCATAATTCTTCTATAGACGTTTTGACATCATTTCTAAATAGCGTACATTGTGAAGGCATATAATGAAACGTCTACTTTGAATTTGATTTGAGTAGATTAAACCCACACCTGGTAACCAGTTCTGATATTTTAGTAACAATTCATATCACTTGTGTTCTTACACCCTGAGTTTGTATTTAGTGACAACTGTGTCTCATTTACTACTACTGAAACTCTTTTTAACTTTCGTCTTTTTTATAAGGTACCTAGTTAACTAAATTGACAATGTAAAAATGTCTTCAAATCACTACCTACACATTTACCAAAAATATTTTTAAAACGAGTTACTTTCACTATTTTTAATTTCATAGACATTTTAATAAGTCAATTATTTTTATTTTAAAAGGAAATACACAAATAACGAACTAATAATGTCCGACGGAGAAGAAAATATTTAACATCTCCATCTGATGTCACTCTAAGCGAGCCTTCTTATTCTAAGGCGCTTGGCATGCCAGGAGTGACGTAGAATACTTGTAAACTCCCACCGACTACAGTCTGTGTAAAAGGGTTAATTAGTTTTCTGAGTGAATAAAAGCCCACCAGCGCAACATTTTGTTTATTTTATTATTTTTAATTTACACTCGTATCAACATAAATATTCAAGATGTCTTTGAATATATTCAACATCGTTTCCAGAAGGTTGATGTCTTTAAAAAAGTCGGCCGGATTCGATTGGGTGAAACAAGAGAAGGTATTTTATGAATTAATTAATTATTTGGGAATTAAGTTAATATTTTTTATCTCAGCACAAATTAATATTTTTAACGATACAGTTACGTTAGGTATACTATGTTCTTGTTATATATTTTACTATAGTCTGGTTTATTTGTTATATTGCTAGTAGAACAGCTGTTATATCCATTGAATACGTTAATTTATGGGTTGCAGGCTAGGATGATATCCAGGTTTATGGACCCAGTTTTAAGTTTGTATTCTAAAACAACTTAGTGATATTAAATTCTTACAACATTCAGGATTGGACTTGAAAGAATACTGCACCTTAAAATTATCCATTATGTCTAGTTGACTATTCGCTTTCAAGATCTTAAATACATAACAGAGCAGAGCAAGATTGACGGTTTTTTCTCCTGGTTGCCGCGCAATATTTATGAATAGAAAAATATGACAAAGAACGCCAATTTCGATGAAAACAATTAAGTGTATTTACGGAGCGATGTGTATAATAATTTCGTAGGTAATTAGAATCAGTTCCGATACAACCGTGGCAACGAGCCGACGTCTTGCCTTCGCCCTACAATTCGTCGTTTTCGACATCAACCGACGCCACTGTCGAGTGTCCCCAAAGCGGTTTGCGTAACACATATATTATTTACGCGCGTCCTGTGTACAGGTGCAATACACAGGTGTTGTGTTTTTGAGTGCAAGTACCGATGTTGTTAGGTCAGTCATTTCTATTATTTTATTTTTAAGCGCAAGTGCTATTAAGTGTTGACGTTGAGCTAAGTTATTACCAAATGTAAGTTTTTACTGCAAGCATTATTTTTATGGGGTCCCTGGTCTCATCACAGGACTGAGGCAGGGTTTATTTTTAGAGACTAAGCTCGCGCGCTACCTACCGATGACCTACTACGGCCCATCACTTTGGACGAAATGCGCGATACTATGAAATCAATGCACTTGAGAAAGGCGCCAGGACTCAACCGTATCACTAAACAGGGGCAACGCCTTCCTCCATTGCTGCTAAGACTCTTCATAGCTATTTTCAACGCTCTGCTTTCCAATTGTGTCATATCAGATGCCTGGAAAAGCACAGATCATGGACTTCCATAAGCCCGGTAAACCTAAGAACCAATCTACGAGCCATTGTCCTATTATCCTACTTAACACGTTTGAAAAAATATATGAAAAACGAATTCTCAGCCATCTTAAAGAAATCAACCAAGAACTTTCTAATGGAGTAACAATTCGGCTTTACAGCCAAATACTCTTGTGTACAATAAGTGCACCGCATAATGGAGCACATTCTAACCGGTCAAAGTTGTAAAAGGCCTATTAGAGGTGCCCTTTCCTTTGACGTTGCCAAAGTTATCGACAAAGTCTGGCACAGAAGCTTGATGTATCATCATCATCATTACAACCCATAATTGTCCCACTGCTGGGCTCGGGTCTCCTCTCACAAGGTGAGGGGTATAGGCCATAGTCCACCATGCTGATGCGATTTGGCAGACTTCACATACCCTCGAGAACATTGAAATGAACTCTCGGGTGTGCAGGTTTCCTCACGATGTTTTCCTTCACCGAAGCAAGCGATAATTAACTAGTAATACGCACATAACTTTTTTGAAAATTAGAGGTGGGTGCAGGATTCGAACTCACGCTCCCACGTTCGGGGACCAACGTTCGAACCGCTAGGCTATCACTGCTACATGTTGTACTGCTACATGATGTATAAGCTTTACTAAATGGGAATGCCAGACAGACTCGTGCACATCATACGAGATATCCTAACGAATAGCAGCGTCATGGATACTGAGGGCAGAAGTTACTCAGGGATCTGCCTTCTATATGCTGTATAGTACTGATATGCCCAAACATCCAAACGCCGAATTCACCTTATTTGCGGACGACACCATACTTTGTACCTGCCCGTATCACGTTCATCAAGCCACGACTACAGGCTCTAAGCGAATGGTTTAGAAAATGGAGGTCAATCCAGAGAAAAGTTTACTTGAACAGATCAACCCGTAGGAAAATGACACGCCTCGTTTCATTATCCGATCGTCCCATTCTTTGGATGAAATCGCTCTAGACGATCGATTGTCATTCAACAATTCACCTTCGCAAAAATCGTCTCCATGCTCTCTCATGCCCTCTCTGTTCGCGCGAAGCTATAAAGGTCGATATGGCATTTAATTCGAAAAAAAAAAATTGAAATAATCGACAATTTAGATATTTTTTATTTTATTTTACAATATTTTAAATACGGTGGTTAATTTTTTGTGGGATCAAATTCGTTGTAACTTCAAATTAAAAAAATACATTTACAGATAATTATGGAACCATTCGAGTACATACAGAAAGTCCCTCCTAAACATACACGATTAATGGCGCCGGCTTTCAATCACTGGCTGCAGGTACCGGACGAGAAATTGAAGGTTATACAAGAAATTTATCGGGCTTGGATTACTTCGTACATTCTGTAAGTAATTTTATTTTAATACAAAGAGAAAGATATATCTTTAATAAGAAAATACCAGCGAGCACGGTAAGTACTTCGATCAGGGACCGCTAGTAGCAAATTCTTAAATGCTTTTGTGCTTTGAAAGGCACGTAATGCCATTAGTCCCGATAGCTGTTTTTATATATAAGTCGTTAAGACATATCGGAGGCCTTCGGGGGACATGTATCTTCGAGCACCTGTACTGATCCGCACCGGAGTAGGTTGGTGAAGTTGACCTCCCCACTTATGTGAAGAGACTCTTGGCCAATAGTGGTCTAAGACTAGAATCCTTGCTACTAATACCGAAGATCCGTGAACACCCCCAACAAGATGCATTATCATATCCATGCAACGTTTCTCTAAAAGCATTTCATGACCATAAGGATACATATTTAGAATTCGAATATAAATGCTGAAATAATTAAGGGCAAAAAAGTATTACTTCCACAATCATAATCTATAAATTATTATCCACATTGTTGGCATATTTCAGATTTGATGATGTCGAAGACGGTTCGGCATTCCGGTACGGGGTGCCTGCTGCCCATTGTGTGTTTGGCGTGGGTTTGACTTTGAATGCGGCCAACAAGGCTATGCTCCGAATACAAAACCAAATAGTAGAATTGGGAGACCCATTAGTAAGTATCTGACGAGACCTTTAGGTAAGTCGTGCCGGTATTAATGACACAGTTACTCGGAACTTGTTCACGCTGAAATTGAATTACCTTCTCATGAGTTTTGTCTTCACGTTTACAACACAAGTTAACTTAAAATTACAAGTTCTATATTTGTAAATAGTCAAATAAATAAGCAAGCTTATCTAATTATTTGTAGGTTTATATTTTTAATAGATATCATATTTTCCAATTTAACATGTAATTTTAAAGTTTTTTTTTGTGGCTACAAGGTTTTAACTGTGTAGTAATTGTATGGTAAGCAAGATACTGCTAACCGAATCGAAGAATATGAAAATTGATTAGAATTGACGACGCGTAGTATGTAATGATTCTCGGCCGACACAGTCATTCACGTGAGAAATAGTGGTGATAAATTTTATTGTCTACTAGCTGAACCCTGCGCGCGTTGCTACGCCCACACGAGCTGCCACGGAAATACAATTAATTGGAATGACAGTCGCACCGTTGGCTACCTGTCTAAAATTGCTCGTACCAACTTAGAAACCTTTGTGGGCTCATACACAACAACTTTGCTAAAGATCATCACATGATTAAATATACCGTTTACGATTCTATAAACGACATGTAGACAAACATTCATTTTTATATATATAGAAGATGCCACTATGAGTGAATGAGAAACATACAATTGATTTTCACATACGTTTTTTTGATGTCCAGATATAGTTTTAATTAGATATATTAAATAAATGCTTTGGAATAATTGACTGTTGAAATTTAAAAGATTATTAAAAATTAAAATTTAATAAAGTCAATTTCGGTCGTAATCGTTCAAATTATTACGGGTATTAGGTCGTAAAGGATATCATCTATCCATCACTGAAGTTTGGCACTAATCTTATTATTCCCAATTAGTCCCACAAAAATAAATCGTTAACTACACTATATAATTTATTTCCTGCAATTTTCAGGGTATAAAAATATTTATGAAACGAATGGAAGAATATTTTCATGGCCAAGGGATTGATTTATATTGGCGAGACGAAAACATATGCCCGTCGGAAGAGGCACACATGGAAATGACGAAAAACAGTTAGTATAACACATTCAACGGATTACATTAAGACTTTCAGATCCATTCTTTTAAAATATCAAAGACCTTCAGGCGTATGCCGAATTGGAGACGGTTCGGGAGGCTTTAGTGCAGATATAGCGGTGTGGTGCTGGTAGCTTAGACATTGGTCGCGAGCACGCACTGCTACGCCGTTAAGTAGCAAAGCTAATGCTTCTAATCTAGAAATATGTTTGTATATGTTTCTTTCACGGCGTAATGGAGCTTAGCCTATGATATGTGTTTTGATAGTGTGTGAAGATAGTTGGGAGGTTATAGTCTATTTATTTTAATCTTAATTGC
>DWPA01007624.1:0-10209 GCA_018251375.1 Calpodes ethlius | reverse complement strand
ATACGTCTGTTTAGGGTTCTACAGACGAAGCGGCCAAATAATTTGTTGGTGTTAAAACATGTATAATGAAATTTAATACTTCCAATTAGGAATCCATGCACTTTGCGTAACCCAAAACGCAGTTAGTTGTTTTTTAATCTAATCTAAAACCGAATCTTGGGATATTCTTAAAAGATTTTTATTTCACTTTTGTCTTCATCAACATAGCGAATATAAAAAGCAATTATAGAATTCAATTCTAAATATCGTGTTATTACAAATACGAGATTCACTGCGACAAAAGAAATAAATATATAACCATTCAGATTATTTGCTATAGTCTCGAAGCACACGACATACATTCATATTAAATATTCCTTTTGACGCGGTCGGGTAAAACCAATAACCTGATCATTATCTGCCTGTGCAAGTGTTCTCACGGTGTTTCCTTCGGAGAAGCAATTTGTATTTAATTTCTAATGTGCAATTACAGCGTCTTGTCTTTACCTCAGTCACGCTTCGCACCTATGTTGGGAGAGCTGCGATGATCCTACACTAGAACACTAGAATCCGCACTAGACCAAACATTTCTCTATCACATATTCGTGTGTCTCGCGGGAATCAAACATCAGTCTTCGCTTTCTAGACAGCGTTTCAAGCTGAGGATCATCGAAACTCAATATTCACTCTCTTGAGATATTGGAATAGTTTTGAAAGCAACTATTATAACTGCGCCCGGGATAATTAAAAACCTCGCTGCCTGTGACGTAGTATGGTAATAAATAACTTCTCACATCGTTTTATAGGTGTATCTTCGTATTGGAATTGTGTTGCATTTATTTCGATTTTGTTTATAAAATAAAATATTAAAATATATTATTACTTTTATGAGACGTAGAGGACATAAGTTACAGATAAATGCGCAGGACAGTATTTTGTATCTAGTATTTCAGACACCTTTTTAGAAAATTATTATGCTTGATAAATAAGTACGAGTCGAAGTATTTTAAGGGGGTAGATGCACTCAGAAGCGTAAAAAAGGCCTATTTTAAAAAATATATTTTTTACAGTAATTAAGTTTATTTTACAAAATAAATTATACAGAGTTTTTATACAATGCTTTAACTTAACATTTACGAAAATATATATATATATATATTATTTATTAAAATATGGCCATATCGGTTGAATCCTCTTCCGCGAGTATTACTTCGCGGTGTCCATCACAACATCCTTCTGGATCATCTGAATTCGAAAAACCAAGGTGAAACCTTTAGTTTAATAATAAATCCAGTCTTTAATCGAAGCTTTTTTTTTTTTTTTGAAAATTTACAAAATGGTGGCATTCGAAACTTTGGACTCTGATTTTCGATAAAAAGTTAAAAGTTAATTGTTTAAAAAATATAGTAATTGTTAACAAAAATCAATATCCTTCGATTAAAGACTAGTTCTTAATGCCAAAAAGATAATATTAAAATTTCATCAATATCCACCCAATGGTTTTCGAGTTATATTGGTCACCGAATGGAAAAACACAGTTTTGATAAAAACGCGTTTAAAGTTTTTTAAAAGTAGATCTTGTTTAATTTTATCTGTTAAATCCGAATATCACATTTTTTTGCTGATAATTTGAACATTTAATTGTTTATAGCTAATTGTTTAAATAATTTCTCTGAAAAATTTAATTTTTTTAAATTCATTTTTTATTTTCGTATATTTTAAGAATTTTTGAAGCGAAAGTATTCTTTACAAAATTTGGATAAATTCAATATTCATCGAGTTATTAAACTTTGAAAAATTTTTGCTAGAAAAATTTAGTCCGACTAGCTTACACTCGTTTATCACATAAAATTTTTAGCCTAATAGAATTATTTAGATATTAACCAAAAATTTTCCATCTTGTATCTGAAATTATTCTATTCATACAAGATAATAGGCGTGACAAAACCGGGCGCTTGTAGCTGCCGTCCGCTACCTCCTCTAGTCACAACCGAGAGGTTTAATGTTGCTTCAGTAATTACTAAATATCTTGAAAACTATTCATCGGATTGACTTGAAATTTTCAGAGAATATTCTTGAAACATCATACTTTAAGAAAAAAAAACGATTTTTCAAAAATTCTAAGTGCATCTACCCCCTTAATAGTAATAAAAAATAATTAAGGGTGAAGTCACAACATTGCGACGTCGTACAACGCTAGGACAACCACCACGTCACAGAATTAAGCTGCCGCATGCGTTGAAACTATAATATACCCACCAAACCCAAGTATATAATGTACTAACTTGAATAAAGGAACCGTTTCAGAATCGGCTCCAAGGTTTTCACTGTTAGAATATAAGATTAGTATACTGTCCACAAACTGAGCAATACTTCTATAGACCTACGAGAGGTATGCGGTTTGCTACCTAAGTTTTATGTTAAAAGTATATATTTTAGTCGTAGCGGGAGCCAGTCCCGGTACTCCCGGGCGGATCAGCACGCCCCCGCGCACCCGCCGCACATCGTCGTGACGCCGATGCCTCGCCGCTCCATGTTTAGGGATGCTGCGTCTATTGCTGGCGGTGTCACTCTCGGTACCACTATGGTTAGTGTGTAGCAATATAAACTATTACTGTCGAATTTTCTACATTCCTTACTGACTTGTTTGACTTGACCGTGTTAAGAGTTTTAGAATAATTTGTAGTAAGGATTCTTCTGTCCAAACATGATGTTGTATTATCTAAAGTGTGGCGGAAGATAGTCCACACAATAATTTAATTTCTGTAAATGTTATCACATTCTTGACATTTTTGGTAAGTACCCTATTTTCTATACTTAGGGTCACCTGGCTGGCGAGGCTATTTCAGGCTTGTTCACGGGACGACGCCGTGAGGAAGTGATACAGTCTCTACCTCAGAACTACCAATTGGGCGCAGAACCGAGCGGTCCGTGTGCGTTCGAGATTTCTCAGTTCCTTCAGTGCGCTACCAACCGCGAAAACTTGCAAGAATGTGAAGCGTTTAACCAAGCGCTTCGGGAATGCAAAAGACGTAACCGTATGTACAATATCTCCCCTATTCAGAAAATGTAGTGGAATGACATTTGGTGCAGAAAAAAATAATGTCATTCGCCATACATTGTCGTAGCGTGAACGTAAATAGAAAAACGGTTGGTCTAGACCCCAGATAAGGTCTTTGCTCCAACAATCTCTATGACCTATCTCTCGACTGGAAGAACACCGGATTACCAATTTTTTTAAATTAGTCTGACAGTAGTGGTAATCAGGAAATAGATAGTCTTTTTGGTGGGAAATGGTCACCACTGCCACACATTCACAATACTACTTGTATTTCTTATGCATTACCAACCAGTTCATACACAGCGGTTAAATGAAAACTACACTTAAAAATATAAAAATAACAATAGTAAAAATGTTCTAGATTAGTGCCATGTCATACATTCATTTCATCAGCTTAAGAAATTATTGGCATTAGGCTCTGCCTGAGTGACTCATTTTATAATCACGCGACTTCTATTCAGTCTAGTCACCTGCAACGATCTGCTGGGCAGGAGGATGCCAGATTTGCAAAAATAAACTCGTGAATTGTTTTGCGATAGTCATGTTTGCGTATTGTTATTCACTCCGGATGAAGTAAGCAAACACTTAATACAAGTTACTTATTGCCTCATGCGTTGTTTTCAACGTGACTTATTCTCCGCAAGTTGACTAATAGTCGTTCTCAATAGGATAAATAGAAATCTAATTAATATAATTAGCTGCCCTCACGTCAGCTGCTAGGCAACTGACTAGGTTTTAGTGTTTGTTATAATTATTAATTACAAGATTATCTACGGATTATGGCTAGATAGATATTGAAACGGCCGTAATTGTATACTGTGAATTCTAAGATTCCTGAGTTTGATGAAATAAAAATGTTTCGAGGCTAATCTTATATATTTTTTGATTGATTTGAAACGCTCGTATTTCTATTATCGATACAACACTACTACGGTTGAGAGTATCTTTACTCGTTTATGTTAATTAGTCACGATTCACGTACGCTGCTACAGTACTTATTATATTTTATGGTATTAAAAGTGTGTAAAATTGTGTTGGTTGATATATTATAAATAGCGAAGTATTTACTAATTACTGATAAATGTTTTTGTTTTCAGATATACCATAGAATTTACCGGACCATTCCAGATATATCAACTTATTCAACATCCAAAATAGCTTATCGTTAAAAATTGAAATATAATTCGTAATTGACACATATTATGCTTTTTCTTTATCTAACCTTTATCGTAAGTAGGGATTTTAAGATGTAACTAGGTTATGTATAAAATTTTACTGTAATATTTGGTCTGGTAGAGATCTATGTATATACATCACAATTTCATTGTTACAGGACCTCAATTATTACAATACTAAATATAAGGCATATAAAATATGCCGTTTATTTACGACTGTCGTTAAAAATATATTTACATCTTTAATTATATGATTAAACAATTTTTTCTTAGTTTCTCGCTATATAATTTACATCTCTAAATTAAACAATTCCTCTAAATCTTTAATCACTGATACCCGGCACGCCGCGCCGGCAGATAATCTACAACCCTGCGATGGAGTTACGATATCCATTTGACGTTGATGTATTGAGTCTAAATCTGGTTCAAGGTAATAATTTAAAAATGTTGACAAATGCAAAAAGACTTGCGTGCAACCTAATCGTAGAAACGTAATAGGCCTATCTGTCTAGCGTGCTATTTAAACATTAAATATCGGGAAATATAAATTAATATCATCATCACAATCCATAACTGTCCCACTACTGGGCTCAGGTTTCTTCTCACAATGTGAGGAGTAAGGCCGTGGTGCAGCATGCTGGCCAAGTGGGAATTGGGAGACTTCACACACACTTAAGATCATTACGGAGAACTCTCAGATGTGCAGGTTTCCTCATATTGTTTTCCTTCACAGAATCAAGTAATAATTAATTTATTACGCGTATCATTTTTCTTGAAAATTAGAGGTGCGTGCAGGATTTGAACTCACGTCCCTCACCACACTCACGATCGGGATCCAATGTTCGAACCATTGGGCTATCACTGCCTACATTGAACACAGATCTCCATTACTGTAGCCAAGCTTTTAATGCGTTAACTAATATGCGGTTTAGTGGTGAGGTTACGTTAACGAAAATGTGATAGCAGCTTAATAAAATGTATTATACAGGACGGGACAAGCGATCTGTTTTATTAGAATATAAATAAAACAAAATGTACAGGTGTATACATATAAACTTAAAATTTATTTACACCTTACAGCATACATGTTGTGACGTTTTTCGTACAAAGATCCGTTTGTAACATAAAGAGAAACTAGAGTGTCATTATAAAACAATATTTCAGATGGTTCAATTTCAACAAACTATTTTACATTAGCATTTAACAAAACATTCATTTTTGTAGCAACGAAGAAATAATTTAATACGATATACGTAAAAAAAAAGAAAAGAAAATAATTAAAATTAATCTGTACAGTGTAATCTTTGAATAATATACAATTTGGCACGAGAATTTACTGAACATACAATATGCTTAGTGATTTATAAACGGGCCAAACATTCAGGTAGCAATTTTGAAATTAATGCCACTGTAACTATACTGGGGTCTTTGGAATTGTTCGTTATAAAATATTTCATGTATGTACTACTGACCGAAAGTAACATTTCAACATAACGTCTAACAGTAATAAACTTGATAGCTATTCAACTGTGTAAAAACTTGTATCGGTATCAATGAGTGGAGCGCGGGTGGCCGAACCCACCGCGTCCAACACTTAACTATAAACAATCACTTTGTGACAAAACAACCTGGAGTAACGTGTAACGATAACTGTAGAATTATTTATATTTTAATTTTCTTATCGGTTAGTACATTTAATGTGAATTTATACTTCGGCAGGCATCATTTACACGATCGTTCTCAATATCGGTGAATATTATTCGATCCAAATTCGTCATTCGTCCTTACTCATTACACTTCAACTAATAGTAAGTTTTAACGCTTAAGCTAAATCAGTCTAATTCTTAAAGCGACATAATTATGTCTAACAGTAAAGCTTAAACGAATGCCATAATCACACACTGGAAATTTATACTTCGAAAATAAGGCCACTAGTATTAAATTAATTTAAGGTTAAACCAGTCGTAAATTAAAACGTTTGTTATTACGAAACCAAATTTACAATACCATTATTTCATATAAACAAGTTACGTTACCAAGTTATTCTAATGTTAATATGGCGGTTTGTTACAATTACACAATTACTTTGTTTAAACAACGAACATAAGAGATTACTTTTTCAACTCCCCAACTTTGAAAATTTAAATGAATTGCATTAAAATCAACGCAAATAAATGCCAAAATGTGAAATCATAATTACATCATCAAAAAAAAATATCTAATTCATTTTTCGTCTTTTTCATTCAATATATAAATCATCACAAAATAATGTACATACCTGCACTAACATCCTGTAGGAAATATATCCAGGTTAACTGGCGATTCATTACTCTCAATATTCAAAAATAATTTAAAGCTTATCACAAGATTTATACCCAATGTAGTTTTTTCCATCCCATAAATATTTCCCACTTCCCAAAATAGAAGCTATTCTAGAAAGATGACTCATTAGAATTCATCGTCTCGCCAAATCTGAAGCGGAACTGTACATACATATAACTAAAACAATACGCTACTTAAATAGCACTATATAACTGGAATTTACATACATCTACAGCGTGCACCGGGTTGTATTTACAAATAAACATTACGAACGACTACAACGTCGAGAAAACTGAACTCGATAAATCAACTGCGAACATCAACACGACCGCGTTCAGCGCTCTCGACTTAGTGCGAACGATCATTGGTCACAAGCGCATCTCCCAAAGGATTAGATGCGCGTCTTTAGGGTTGGGGTCTGCGGCGGGGGCGGGACGTTCGGCCGCGTCGGCCGTCTGTCGCCAGTCGACGTACCCCCGTCCACCCACCACCGTCACCACCGACCGCCGCGCTATACTCTCGCCTACGACATAATCAGCTCCTCGGAGGCTTCTCGCGGCGCTCTTAGCAGGTGCCCGTAACTCGGGTGCATTCGCAGAGTCGCTTCTCGAAATGGATCGCTCAGAGGAGCTCGATTTTCCCGAGGAGGAGTCCGGAGTGGACGCCGCTAGGGGCGCTAGGTTCGCTGCGCCCGATGCCCCCGAGCTGGTCCGGGATACCCCGCGCAGGGCCATCGACTCTTCGCTCCCGGAGGACGTGCAGAGGCTTGACGCCCTCGAGTCCACCGACCAGCTCGAAAGGTCCAAGCTCCGCGGACGGCCCGCCCGCATCCGCAACCGTCTGTCCAACGTGCTGACGCGGAACGGAATCGCCGCCAGCTCAGGATCGCTGCGTCGGAGCGCTTCCCCTCCGGAGCCGTTGACGTCGGCCTCTCCTACGCAGTCCTTCACGAACATGAGATCCCCGAACAGCCCGTACACGTCGCAGGCGTTGAGGTTGGCGCACTTGGGTAAAGTTTTACTCAACCTGACATCCCCGGGCTTCTTTCGCCTTATCACTGCGGACTGAACACGCTGCGGTCGATACGGGCTCAGCTCTTCCGATATCCGCCGCTCGAGTTTTGGTTTGTCGCTGTCTTCCTTTGTGTCCTCCTCCTTGAACTCGTGCACCGTGTCGGCGAGAGCGCGCGCGTTCGACAGGTTGCGGCGAACTAGGTTGACGTCGATCTCCCTACTCTCCGGCTGGAGCGAAAGAAGGAAAGTGACGGGTCCCGCGTGAGCGTGATACGATACGGCGATGTGCCCTCCTATAAGGGGAAGACCCTCGAGTTTGGGCAGGGGAACGGTAACGCTAACCCCGGCAGTAGTGCCGACCCATAGTAGTCCCTGAACTGCTAGCAGTGCCGAAATGTACGCCGGCTTGCTACCTTCCCTGGCACCGATTGTTTTTGCCACGTCCGCGGCGATGTCAATGTTCTGCAGGTGCTCGAAGGTTTCCGCGTGATACAGGCTGACGTAGGTCGAATCGGAGAAAGCCGTCCAGAGCCCCACCCCGGAGTGCGCAAGGTACCTGACGGAGAGATCGCTGTCGCCCTTCAGTTCCAGGATGCGCATGATTTCAGCGGTGAGCGCGTTGATGGCGAATACCCTTCTCGCGCACGTAGCGTAGATGATCCCGTCTACGGGAAGAACGCAGTGGACAGGTTTGTCGCCGAGTTCAATCGCGAGCGGCTCGTGGAGCGCCCAGGAATCGTCGTGATTCCTCCTGAACACTGACACCCGGCCGTTAGCGAGTCCCACGAACATCGAGTCGCAGTGGTAGCGGATCTGCGTGACCGGCGCTATGGTGGCTACCTCCGTCAGTTTCTCCTGCTTCTCCGGCTCGACCCCGGAGAATATGATGATCCTCTTGTCCTCAGTGCCGAGCCACACTGTGTCGCCGCACAGCGTGGTCACTTGTCGTAGTCCTTTTGCATATTCCATTGAGGTCACCTGGAAAAGAGAAGAAAGCATTGTTAAAATAATTGAGCAAAGAATTGTATAAAAATCTTAATGCTTCAGTTTCCAATAATTAACCTGATGTAGCAATTGGGATAAAGAATAAAATTTGTGAAAGACTAAAGTTATGTACGAGTACCTAATATAGCTAAAATATCTAGTAATAATAGCAACAAATAGTTTAAAAATCACCTATATAAATAAATAATCAAAATTTGGTTCAAAACACATTTAACCGAGTTTATAAATACAAGAGACTTGTCACGTGACCGTTATGACGTCACACGTTCCTTAGATTCATAAGTTTGTCAAGTATCCGATATTTTTAAACAAGCACATACTATACAGAATCACTTACCCTAGTGTCCGGCAAGTCAATAGTGACGAGAGTTTTGAGCGCGGCGGCGCGGTGCGTCAGGACTGAGACGTGCGTATCGGCCGCGCGCGCCACGCCCGCCCACAGCAGGGAGCGCGCGCGCCGCCCGCCCGCACCGCCGCTCGACGTGTAGAAGCAGCCACAACGCACCTATCGACAATCAAACCGCCATGTTATTACTTTAAATTAACCATTACTTGAATTCAGCCTATAATTATTGCGATAAAACTAGATTCTGTGAATAGTACCACGCCACATGGCATTTATTCCTCTGTAGACTAACATTAAAACTGTCAGAAATTAGAAAAAAAGTATTGTACATCTGTTTGTTCACATCCGTCGTGTATCTCAGATGGATACAATGAGTAGTTTATTAACATAGCTTGACCCATAAGAGACCAGGATTTTTGTCGTAATAGAAGAGGTTTAGAACGTACTTCACCAAACCCTATTAACAAAAGTTTTGGACGTTTTTAAACCGCCGGGAGGTCTTCAAGTACAATAATTAAAGCAACTAGCTTGAGTGAGATAGTTAAAACGGACATAAAATTCTGGCGTCAACGAGACTAGATAAAGTTACATGATTTGGAATTACAATACTTCAGCTTAATTGTGTATGGATCATTTAAAATTCAACTTAGATAGCTAAAATTTAAGGTTGAAATTTGCATAATTTGAAATTATATAATATATTAATCGCATCTCGTTGGCCCGAATATAGAGATGTAAGCTGACCTCGGTGAGATTATTGGAGGAGTAGACGGGCGCGGCGGTGACGAAGAGCGGCATCTTGTGCGGCGGGGCGTGCGGCGCGGGCGCGGGCAGCCGCCACGCGGGCCGGTTGGCGCGCGCCGTCGCCAGCTGCGCCAGCCGCAGCTCGGTGGCCCAGGCGCGCCGCGCGCCCGGCTCGCTCGCGCGGAACGTGAGCGCCTCGTCCCGCCCGCGGATCGTCAGCTGCAGGCAACACGAGTCCACCCACGCCATTTCGTCGTCTTTTTTCTGTTTCATGAGGAAACAAATCAGTTAAATTATGCATTATAAAAATAATCTTAAATAATACCTATTACTATGATTTTTTTTGATAAACATATACTAGCTGACCTGACAGACATTTTTTTGCGGCATTTGAATATAAATAAACGTTTACCAACCATATCGGTATATTTATAAATTTTCATTGATATGATTAATAGTTTTGAGACAAAATCTTATCTGTAAATTTTAATTAAATTCAATTTTATTATATAGTTGAAAAAAAAAGACAGCGATGAGAAATTATTTTTTGCATAAAGTTATAAT
>DWPA01007623.1:0-10210 GCA_018251375.1 Calpodes ethlius | reverse complement strand
GCCTTTCGTCATTTATTTTCTGTTAAATACATTGTATCGAGCATTTCGAATATTTAATAAGATATATATAGGACTTTAAATCCATTTTCAAAAATCTTAATGGTAAGTATTGAATCCTTTAGATTAACTACAAATTTAAAACTACAGGAATCAAGATTCTAAAATATATTTATTTATTAGTTATATATAAATTTTAAGCAAACATTAATTTATTATATTTTATAATAATAATATGCGATATGATTTGCAATCATAATTAGTTTGATATACTATTCAGAATATAAAACACAGGAATATCAATTTTACCTATATTCTAAGAGGACGACTCTTTTAATAAATTCGAGCTAAATTAAAACAAAACTTGTAAAACTAAAAATATCCCAGAAGTCCATCGACATATATTGAGTATCAAAAACATTTTATATCCTTAATATTACTTTTAATTTTATTTACCTTAACATATGATCGTGATCAACTCATCGAAGTCAATGTGACTCATGTGTTGCATTTCCGTTTAAAAATTCCTTTTTAATTTTAACTCACTTTGGGCTAAAGCATTGACGGTAGTCATCGTTTCTGTGTATTTTGGCATCATGGTTAAAATTATCTATCTCTGAAGACTATATAAAAATGCATGAAGTCATTTTTATCTGAAAAATTGTAAGGTTGAAATAATACAATATCTTAATTCGGATTGGACATGTTTTTGCTATTTATGACGACAACAGCTTGAAAATAAGTTTTCTTCAGGACGCACTGAAACTAATTATCAGAACATCGGTACCAATATAGTCTTATTTGAAGTTAGTCACAGGTATACATCAGTAGGGGACGGTGGCACTGCAAGCTCGATTTTTATTCTTAACCCTTAAAAATGCACCTTATTCCATTTTCAACAAATATTTGAAATCAAATTTGTGAAAAGGTGTTTTTCTGGGAATAAAACATCTTATCTGTATTATCCTACGTTCGAATATTGTCATAGGATCGTTACATTGTTGTAAAATAATCGAACAAAATTAAAGTAAATTTATTTTAGTTAATTAATTATTCATGCCTTAGTTATTCAGGAAATAATTATATTGATAGTATCAAAGAAATTATTAAAATTCTGTTTATATAAAACTACTTTAAATTTTTTATTACACATATGCACATATAACTGCGGTCAGATTTTTGTTTATTTTTATAAGATATTTCATAGTTTATACGTTAGCTAAATTCAGTAATGCTTCTCTGTAACTCTAAATTGCTGTAGTAATGGCTTCATAACAAGAAGAGCTGCAGCAACTCAATCAATCAAAGTGAATCCAAAAACATAAAGTTGTCCATTTCCACGGGAACTTTGGAATAAATGGTATATAAAAATACTCTTGCAATTAATACTATTTTGTACAAAATTTCCAGTTTTAATCCATCTATTAAAATTTAAGTTTTGTTACCATAAACAAATAAAAATTGAATTGTATTATATACTCAAGGATAAAATTAAAATTATTAACAAGTTGACGTCGAACTCAGGATCAAAGATTTCTAAAGCCATAGAAGAATCTCAATCACTCAAATGATGTGAATAAATAATAATTGTTAAATCAAATTCACGGCAGATACAGACGCGCCCAAAATTACATTATATAAAAATGTATTAATCCAGAATTTTAATGTATTCAAGATGAATTAAACGCTCAATTTAAAGTAACCTCAGGGGCTCTATGAAACGATCAGAGATACAGATATAACACAGAATTGTATAACATGGCAGTGACAGTGGTGCGACCCTTCTGACCTAATTCGACCCATCCAGTGGGATCGTGACGCAAGCGCGTGTACACCGTACATAATATAATATGTACAATCATATACAGAATGCGTTCATTCTGGATCCAAAGGAGTGGGGACAAATCAAATTTGCTTTCGGATAGCTACGATTAACTTTGAGTTATTTGTATACCCGAAATAGAATATTTGTTTTAATAACTTGCATATTTATATTATTATAAGATTGTTAATTATCCTAATTTATGTTTACATATATAATTGTGTAAAAATCGTCAAATATTTACAATATCTCGACCTAAAACTAATCATTGATTCAAAAGCGTTGCTTCTTCTATATAAGAGACGAGAAAAAGAAAATGTTTAAGCAAACACGAACGAAACCGCCCGTTATCCCAATCTTCGCCATGTTTACTGAAACCGAAGGCGTCTGGGGCGGCGTCGTTGCCACAGTAACGCTGCAGTCGACGCACCGACCTAGATTCGCGGCCCGCCTACCTAAATGTTAATGACCTCCAAAACCCAGGTCGAAGTTCACGCGCTACACGAGTAGAGATTATCCATCTACATACCCCTATAGGCGACTTTTTACGGGTCACCCCTTGTATTGATCTAAAGTGATTTGTTTGAGAGCAATCTAGGTTGGGCCAACGCTCTGGTCACGTAGGCCCCTGGGATTTAGAAATTAAACGTGCGTGTGGGATTATGTTTACGTTTAGCTAAAGGCCGTTGCTTCTCAGACGCTTAGGTACTATTTCTGAATATTTTTAAAGTTGCTGCCGATAAACAGTTATAGTAAATGGCCAATGTCTCCAATGCACACCTGTAGGGCCAGGGACGCCCAGAGATATTGCCAATATATTGCAGGCCAAGAAGTTAATGGTTCCTCGTAAATTTATTCTCTAGCATTACAAATTGCAAATAGAATTCGAACATTTTAGTGATGTTTTTGTGTGAGTTTGGTATGGACGCAAAGCTTGTGAAGTACATCACTAACAAGCATAAATTCAGGGGATTTTTAAAAATAGAACGGTCATCTGCGATTTTTAAAATTAGAACGGGTGTTTATATATTAGTAATGTATCTAAGTTGGGGTCTGTTTAAACGCTTTCAAGGTTGCACTATATCTGGGTTGCGTTTTGATCAATAGTGGCGTATCCCGAGCGGGACAGAGATAGTTAATAGGGCAGGGGAGTTCAAGGATGGAGTGTTTACAGCGTAAAATAAGTTTAATAATGCTCACGTAGGCATTTAGAAGCTTTTCCCTAGATGGCTTTATGTGCAGCTCTTTATTTTTACTAACTAACAAAAAATAAATCAAATTTAATTATTTATCATTTCTAAAGTACAAAAAAATGTATTTTGAGGCTAAGCAATTCTTATCGCTTAAACACATATTTTATGTAAATTAATGACTTTAGAAAAATACTTACATCCCCTTAGATATTATATTTATTTAAAACCAGATAAACTGAACCTATGTCCGTTTAGGACTCTTTCTTTTTCATAAAAGATATGTTGTAATTCAGAATGTGGATTACCGCAACATATAATGTATAAATATATGTAAAAACATATTTTTACGTATATTAAATTAAAAAAATTGAATGTTGATCATTTGCCACAATATAATTGCACTACTTGCAGTATTAAGTACTATGTGTAAATATTTATAATTGTATATAAAGACAAACACTATTTTTCCTATACACGTAGGAATAAGGTTTACACGAAGATTTATTACAAGTATTTGTAGCTTTATTTCTGCTAATATTATAAATATACATATAAATAAAAATAATATAGATAAACTTTCAAACTACTCAAGCGATTTAATAAAAATGCCAGTAGAAAGCTGTGTTATCAGTGAGTGCTGTATATATTTCAATCTTAATTGCACACAGGCAAAGCTAGGGCGGGCTGCTAGTAATGCTGCAAGTAACCTTTGACAAAATTTAATACGATCAAATTTCGATCATAGTAATTTTTCGACGATACATTGCAATGTAAGATACTAGAATAATTTCTTTATATGTAATTTACTGAAATAATATTGAACTCATTATTGAGCGGTTATTTTATGACCAAAGTTTTTGAAGGGTTGAAACTACTGAGTCTGCCATCTACGCGATATGTGGCGCAGGTTCCGTGTTAACGAGCTTCCGCCTCCACCCGACAGATGGCGTAATATACCTTTTGCATAAAAGTCTTGGAAAATTAAAACATTCTTATTTATGCATTATAATCACTGCAATGGAACAAATATTGCATCCATAAAATAGTTCTTACTTTCATTAAATATTTTAACTTATTTCATACATCATGAACAAACAATTTTCATTTTATATTTATGTCTATGCTAGGCTATTTTCAATAACCTAACGATCTATAATCTCTGGATTACATAGAAAGTAAAGTGACAACAGATGATAATAATGATATGATTTTTTAACAGTTGCTAAGCAATTCCCTTGCCATTTATAAATAAATAGAACATTGAAATCGGCTGTCAGTAGATTGTGTTTTGTTTTCAAAACAAAACAATACGTTTTAGTTCGCAATATTCAGGCTCATTGGTCTCCGTATATTACCCATGATAAATATCACACAATATACGTTTAGTTAGCGCACATACTAGTACATCAGAAAGGAAATTATGGATATTTTAGCTCTGTATCTAGGTGGATTCGTTGTGTGCGTTACTGTATGCACACGTGATCTATGCAAATACATACAAAGAGTAAAGTGACAGGACGCACACATGAACAATGTATTTGAAGGACTGACTCGTATGCAGTGGACACGAGCGCGGGAAGACGGGGCACAGCCAAACCGTAATGGCTTACTATTTCAATATGTATCGTGTTACGAATGCACACTATTGATACGACTGGTAAAAATAACTTAAAATTCGATAGTTAAATATACATGTGTTAAATATACATAGTTTCAATTATTTTGAAACAAAGGAAACAATTAACAAGTAAATAAACTTAAATATTAAGTTGTTTATATCTTTTTGATACAAATACACTCATACACTTTGGTTTCGTTTTGAAATACACAACGGAACGTATGATATTTATATATTATTATGTATTAATTATTATTCTTCGATCGATAAAGTCAAATCAATAAATTAATAAACATACTAAATGATTAAATTATTGTTTCATTGTGAAGTACAATTTATTGACAGTTTAAATAATTTAAAGAAATTTTAGTTTGTATGGCAGGAAAACTTTAAACTCAATTGTAATAACCAAAAAAAAAAAAAGAAATGCATTAATTCCTCTAACGTTACAGACTTAAAAAAATCTGGTCTTTTATATTTAACACGTGAATTATACACGTAAATGTATGAATCACCAAGCTTACTGTCTTGCGAATAGCGGAATATTCGAGCTTTATTTCAAAACAGGATAAGAATACATACAGGCTTCCTAACCTTGACCGCGATACGTCCTAATACCGCTACACAAGGCAACAAATATCTGAATGAATGAATAAATATTCTTAACAATTCTGACTATATTATTATATTCGTCATTCGTACGTGCCAGCCCTGTACACCCACACGCAAATCTGAGGCACACAACCGTGCATTTGATGCAACTAGCACTTGCATACGATGTGTCTTTCAGAGTTAATTTAGTTTTATTATGTTTTTAAAATAGCTTCAGTTTTGATTTATTTTCTTTGTTTATCTTCTTTCATGAATATAGAATTTAATTAAGTAATTCTATGACGATGTCAAATCTAATCACATTTTATAATTATTATTTTAAAAGCAATTTTGTTCCATGAAGTATATTAGGTACAATAATGTTCTAAGGATGTGAAATACGAGAACAACCATAATTAATGTTTGAACTGAATGGAAATATGACAAATAAACCGCGATTATTTCGCCTGTTTAGACGATTCTTGATTTCACTTCCCTTTGTGTTTCACTG
Source organism: Calpodes ethlius (assembly GCA_018251375.1). NCBI lineage: Eukaryota > Metazoa > Arthropoda > Insecta > Lepidoptera > Hesperiidae > Calpodes > Calpodes ethlius. The sequence goes on along the minus strand of DWPA01007623.1, from coordinate 4,478 downwards.
GACTGTACATAGATCAATAGTAACTTTCATTACTTTTAATCAATTAGTGCTTCTAAGCGGTGCTTAATCAGGAGCAAGAAATGTGTTCAACTGCAGATATTTTTCAAATATATTTGTATTTATGTACATGACGTACATATATAGTAAAACTAGAGAATGTATATAAAACGTCTGTAGAAATACATTAAGGCTAAGCATCCTTATTGCTTTAATTACAATTCGAATTCTAAAGCTTTTAAAGATTTAAAATTCACTTAAATATATCTACTTATACTTTTCATTGGTACTATAAACTTTGTATTATAAAATCTCACACTTCTTGATAGATACATAGAATACTTTCAATGTACAAGCCATTTACTGCTATAGCTGTTGCTCGTGACAAATGTATGAAACGGTAACCTCTAAGGGTCGTGTAAAAGGTTCGTGTAAGCGTGTAGTGTGTTTGTGTAGCCGTGAACCGTACATGTGTGTGTCCTTAACGCGAGGTACTTGGCTGGTGCAGGGCGCGAGGCGGGGGCGGCGCCTATTCCTAGCGCGAAACTAGGCCGGCCGCCGACCGCGGATACTGGTCCAGAGTAAAAGCGAGAGCGGATGAACCGATACTGGCAATAACAGAGCATATGGGATATGCTTTATATTAAACCTTTAATGTTTAATATTAAACCTTGAACCTTGTGATAACATTTAAAAATATGTGTATATGTCAAACAAACACTAGCAAATACAGTATATCGGTGATATTTAGACAATTTTCAACTGTTTTCACAATAAAACAAGGGAGTGCTTAAAGTTTATAAGTTTCAAGTGATTGATCATAACTATTAGATAGAAAAATATTAGGTATTATTAGGAGCGCAAATTAGGGGAAGCCCATATCCAGCACCGAACCTTCAAAGGTTGACAGGTAGAGAAGCTCGGATATCACAAGTACATTTTATGACTGAGTTGACAAGTCCATATTTCCGTAGAAATTCTGTACTCAATTATTTTGCTGGACTAAAATTTAGGCCACGTCGAATACGAAAATAATTTAACTAATTGAAATAGTTTCAGCAGTTTTACGCTGTATGTATATAAAATTATCCTTGTTAAATTATCCGTATGAGCTTATTAACGATGAAAAAATGAAAACCCCCAAAGAAGATATATTGTAGATCTGTTATGGGTATAAAATTATGAATAATAAAAGACCAAACGAATAAACTTTGTAATACAATTTAATGCCTGTTTTAATTTAATTATTTCATGTTGATAGACTATATGACAACATTAAAATTTTACAGTTTAAAAATATTCAATAAATTAACACCTTTTGAGCCAAAAACAAATACACAGACGAAAATTATATTATCTTATCATTAAAATAATTATAAAAATAATTGCATTTATCATTAGGGTTGTTTTCCATCAGAGATGTACGAAATAGCTATGCTACAGATCCGTATCTAATTCACCAACAGAATTTAAAGATATTTATTTATCTATCTTGCAGTATTTTAAAGTCCACTGCTGGACATAGGCCTCCCCTAATTGGCGCCAGGTGGATTGAGGACCTTAAGAAGATGGCGGGAAACCGATGTATTTAAAGATAATAGAAAAGTATATATCTTATTGGTTTATTTGAATCACATTCGCAACTTACATGTACTGGCTTGTACATGTTTAGTGGAAAAGCAGCTTTATACCCGTTATTACCTAATACTATGCATATTAAAGCTGTGTTATAAAACTGCATTCAGAATATTGATACAAACATAATTACTACCTTTGGCAACTACGAAACGTTTTTACGTTATAATACTTGATATAAAAGATCAATCTTGATCGTAAAACTAAAGACCATTAGATTAAAATATTGTATAATATTAATGATAAATACCTGATAATAATATCAAGTTATGAACAACACTATTTATCACTCGACGCCAAGATTTCGAAAGTTTTTGAAATAAAACTAGTTCGATTACGTACAACCATTTATGACTCCTATAGACTACTAATTACATATTAAATATAAGGATTATTTTTTAAACAACTTATATAATTACAATACATTTACATATATTAAGATAATTAGTAAAAAATAATATCATTTCACTTTCCGAAGACGTGATGATATTTTTACAATGATCATTGAAATCACTATTTCATTTAAATTTTTGAGTCATGTATATTTGATTTAAATTCAATCTTATTTCTTGTTCACAAAATGTTATTTCACTTTGTATAGTGTTGTTGATGTTTTATTTATTTTAATAAATATTTGTAACATAAAGTAAATATAAAATATATCTCTCTGCACTTCTCCAAATTTTAACATTTCCATAAAGTTATGGAAATGTATGAGAGTAAGTACTCCCTTACATGCCTGCGTTATTTTACAAAAATATTCCCTTTACGTATAAAAGTAATAATTAACAAAAATTTATAATGATGCGTTTATAGCTTGCTATACAAAAATCATATATCATTTAATAATTAGCACGAATTTCTGACAGAATTGGAAATTATAAAAAAAAAATCTATTTAAAAGCGATTTAAAACCACTTGGACCAAACCGAACCAAGATTTCGACTCCGGACGCATGACGATGCCAACATAAAAATCGCTTCTAAGAACAAAGGTTCAAGTTCTACATACGCCGCCGGACTCGAGTATCCGAACCTCTTCCTAATATATCTGTGTCGAGTAAATGGCGCGCGGGACAACTGGAAAACGTTTCAGAGAAATGTTTTTAAATCCATATACATTACGACCTAGAAACATTTCACCTGTAGTGTTTTTTTAGTCCACCGTCTGCTTTTATTATGTAAATTACTTTATACAGTTGTAGTGTTTCAGGCCTTTTCTAAATATAAATTATTGTTAGTATCTAAATTATTAGATATATGTAGCTAAAATGTTGCGAGAAGTTTTAAAATTTAATCATAGGCATATGTAGGATTCGTAAATTTCACGTTAAATATAAATTACCACTAGTTTACACGTCATAAACCTTAAACTCTTCATTATTTACGTAATTAATTATGAACGAAGTTTGCGCCTCAATTTTTTTATAACAAGATTCTTATAATGTGCTAAATATACGTCCTATAACATGTGGATTCTCTGAACTCACATTCCAAGGGGACCCTCCACCCACGATACGTTTTTAACGGTTATGATGACGATGGAACGAACTTAAATTCTCATAGTTTTCTTTTTTGAAAAATAAAGTATATTAGCTTGAAGATTGTTTATGAGTGATATTTAAAAGCTAAAATAATAGTTTAATTTAAATACATTCTAAAAAAGTTAAAGACAGGCTATTAGTTTACTTAAAGATTTGCGATCATCACCAACAATATCCATAATACCAATACGTCTTTTGAAAGTGACGCCAACGACCCCCGTGGGCGCTTAAGACCTTTTAAGGGGGGGCGACAAGAGTCGGAAGACATTTGTAGGTGTAAAGGTGAAAAAGCATCAAATATTAGATATGTTTTAATATTATTGAAACTAACTTCTTGTGATTGTACTAACGAACATTTTTTTTATTCAGAGCGTTAAACTGTTGTCTCTTAGACGGAGTAGTTGAGATAAGTTTGAGAACTTGTGCATTACAGCCATTAACGGTGAAAATCAGGCAAGTGCTTTAAAACAAGCGAACGCTATAAAGCAAGGCTGCGGTTAAAAATGAGCAGTTTTAAAGTGCATTCAAGAGACTAGTTACAGGCCTTCCTGCTAGTATTTGATTTTATACCACATGTTTATCCTTGATTTGAATTTAGAACAAAACGGAGCACTTTATATTCCAACATTCTATTGTATAGTGTCCAACAGTTGGACTCAGCTTTTCACTTCCAATGTTAGGCTTAAGGTCGTAGTCTACCACGCTGGCCAAATGTCGCTTGGCAAACTTTACCAAATTTTGAGAAAAAAATTAAAATTTGGTGATTTCTTCACGATATTTTGCGAAGCAAATGATAATTTCTTTGCTGATTTGCGTGTAGAATGCAATGAATGAATGTATCCAGCCCATCCAGCATGGATGACCAATGCCAAAACTAGATTACTGGTTACTATTAACACTATATGTATATATATTAAGAACTATATTCCCCACTTAGTAAAATTTTCCCACAAGTGTAAACGGATCCAAAGGCGTATTGATCGTGGCTTCAGAATTTAATGAACACTGCAAATGCACGAACACAGTCCTTCCAATTACTTCACGTTGGTTATTTACAGCCAGCCGATCGTGACATGCCGCATTTATACAGATCCAGTATTTCAGTCTCACACATCACTTTTTGTTCTATGAACAAAACCTTACAATGAGAATAGTGACCTGAAACGCTGAACTTGTTTTTTGACTTGCAAATTTTAAATGATTAGTGACCAGTCTCTGTAAACGTTTTAAGTACTCTTCATGGTTGTTGTAGAAAGTAAAGAAGTTTTTATTTCGATGCGCTTAGAGTTTTGAAGTGATAAAA
>DWPA01007622.1:0-10211 GCA_018251375.1 Calpodes ethlius | reverse complement strand
TTAATTATCGAGTAATAGTCGATCGACTAACAAATGTGTTCGGCCTGAAATCCTCTTGGCCTTGTGTCCTTTCGAGTAATAGCCTTCTGAATATCATGAATTTCCGTGAGTCTGACGTTTTGTAGCGCTCTTTAAAAGAATCTCTTTCCGCAACTCCCTTATCCGCGACAAAGGACACGTAAGAATCGATCGGTGAAGAATCGCCTTGAATTAAATAAATGGATGGAACTGTATCATTCGGGGAGAGTTGACGTTCAATATTGATGAAAGTATCGGCACAAAATCGAAGTTTCTCAGAGCGCTCAACAGTCAAAATAAATTCATCTTTATAGGGGTATTGGATCTGCTGCATGCAATTAGGATTTAAAATTAAGTCTTTAAATACAACGATTGGACAGTCTTACAGATTAACCTCAATTAACATTCTAGCAAACATTAAGGTGATAAATATTAGTACATAATCCATGAAATTTTTGATCTGTATCTTTGGACGATTTCTCACACGGAATATTATCAAGGTTATTAAAGAAAATGTACGTAAATTTCCCCATTGAAAAGTCTCTTATGTTTAAAATTAATGGGCCGAAAAAAAGCCGTAAGAGGGCCACAATTCAGGGATAAATGGTAAGACAATTAATAACTCCCAACTACACAAAAAACATGGATTCAGAACCATATCAAATGCGGATTTGCTTCACAAACATTTCATCAAACCATTTCATGGATACATCGTAATCATCGGCCTATAACTGTCCACTGCACATATGCCCCCCCTAGCGCGGGCCAAGTTTCTCTGTATTTAATGGATTTATCCGGAATAAAATATTCCCCTATCCTGAACCTTCTCTGAGTTTTAATCCTGGATATGATCTGTCCAAGTGCCAAGTTTCATCGCAATCCGTACAAAAATTACTGCGTGATCAAAAAAAACATCCAAAAATGTTATCAAACTTTCCTCTTAACGTTAAAACAATTGGCCTGTCACATTTTTGCATCATCCTTACGTACGTACCTTGCAATGAAATCCAATACAAAGTTCTGCAGAACAAGGCAACTCAGCATCTGCACTTGACATTACTCGTTACGTGGGCATTGTTTAGATCATGGTTCGTTGGTCATGGTATATTATAATCATACTAGTTTAAATGGCGTTAGCCTGTCTCTGAGCTAATACAGGAGGTTACGAAACTTAAGAGACTGCTCATGTGAATGGAACAAAGCATGCCTTAATAAGATGCAAACGTCAAAACGTTAAACAAAAATATGCAATTAATCTTTATTCAAACGAATAAATTGATTCTAAGAACTGTAGAGGTTTCAGAGCTGAAAATAGAAAGGACATATTTATTTCGCAATAATTAACGCGATCTATATTTGGTGCCACTGATGTCCAAGGGCAATCATAACCAATTACAATGAGGCGATTTTTATATCCAAAATGTCTTTGCCAATATTGATCCTGACTCGCGGAACGTTCTTGAAGTCCTCGATCAGTTCTCGGTACTAGCTAAATCTGTTTCCAAACAAATTGTTACAAATTAGTGTATTTTGGTATGATGTGCAAATTAACCGAAAGGATTACGTACATGGCAAGCTCAAGTACGGTCAGATTGTGGTAATTTATTTAGGAATTTGCAATAACAATAGTGGAGTTCAATTCACATAGTTCACAACGTTCAGTACTTTGGCATTGATTGTTTTCCAACATCTGTTTGTGAGGTCATCGACCCGTGTAGCGAAGACGAAGAGGGAAGTTGATTTCTTACTTATCTGTTCATCTTTATTGTTACAAAAAACGCTCAGACACTCGCATTAGGCCTCTGCGCGAAAAATGGACACATATAACCCTAGAACAACCATTTATCTGTCACATAAATGAATTAAAGTAGTGATAGCCTAGTGGTTCGAACGTTGTTTTCCCGATTGTGGAGGCGTGAGTTCGCAGGTGAAGTCTCCCAATCTGCACTCGGTAAGCGTGGTGGACTAAGGCCTTTACCCCTCACGTCGTGATCTAGATATTCCTCGCGGCTTCACTCGCATGTGAAAATAGAACAGCAATATAAAGGTAGTCCATTCTTTTTAATCATTGGTTGCTAGGCAACGCTTGGTTGTTAGACAGTTTATTTAGTTTAGCTGAATGATACGTTCTATTGGATCTTTCCAAAGAAATTCGATTTTTTGCGGTAAGCAGTAGCTTATGGTACTCGTCATCCTCCCAGTTATATCCACACCAAAAAATATCCCATATCGAAGCTCGTTTGAGCGACGTTCTGCCGTGAAAGAAGGACAAACAAACAAATAAACACACTTTCCCATTTATAATATGACCATGCGTAAATCGAGTTTTATGCATTATATTTATATTAAACCTTTATCCCTTCATGGGAACCTTTTAGATTTCTTTAACCTTACACTTCCGACTACGCTCTCAAAGTGAGAATTGACCGCTGGTACTGGCTATCAGTTAATGGTCACCAATCCTTATCTCAATTGAGTTCAAGTAGACAAGTAACAACTTAACGACACGTTCAATTGATAACGTTGATGTATCCTGTTTGGTTTTGGTAGGATGGAAAATGAGCTCCGGGCGTAACCCCAGATGAAGATATTTGCCCGTTTTGATAGGTTATATCTACACGTCTGTCACGACTGTGAAATGAAAGATAAAACTAAACACGTGTTGTAATTAAAAGCTTTTATTTAACTTTCAATGTTCTCGAGGGTGTGTGAAGTCTGCCAATCCACACTTGGCCAGCGTGGTGGACTATGGCCTATACCCCTTACCTTGTGAGAGGAGACCCAAGCCCAGTAGTGGGACAATTATGGGTTGTAATGATGATGATGACTTTCAATGTTTGTTGGTTTGTTCGTATGTCTGTTTGGATTTAATGATTGAAGCTGAATTAGAACTATTTTCTCTTATATTACGAAGTAGAAATTTGACACAGCTTTAGTTAGCTATGACAAGTATGACCTGATGGTTCAGGATTGACTCCAGGCAAGAGAACTTTTCAATGATGAAGAGGAGTTATTACATATTTTACAATATAAAAAAAAATTGTGGTTCGTTTTTTAAAATATTAATTTATTATACAAATTCGTCTTTAGAGGATGTAAAACTGGGGATGAAAGTTTGTTTAACTTAAACAGAGAATCGGAATAAGTTTAATATTGTATTTCATTTTGTAGACAAATATATTTAGATTTCTATAAAGACACACGTGCACGTCTGTACTTATGTACGCACGTAAGTTATACTTCTTTGGCATAACAAGATAATCTTTATTAAAAGTTTATCTTTCGCGTTGTCTTTTGTTTATAGAGAAAATGACACTTATAATAGAAATGCAGGTATATAATACATTGAAAGAATTATTATATCGCATTTTCTAGTTAAATAAATTATATTTCAATATTATAAAAAATAATTATACATACTTAAAAAACACAACAGTGGCTATCTAAGCACTCAGTGTCGATTTTTCGTGACGTGATCATAAAAATTTACTCTCATAATTTATACCCGTCGAAGGAAGTATAAGTTTAAAAATTATAATAATATTAATGAAAAATATAGTGTCTAGTAACTAATATAATATATAATATAAATATCCGTGTGAAACATCTTGTCTATGCGAGTGAGACCTTACAATGATTCTCTCTATATGATTATAAAGTTAATTTTTATTTTACCATCACGATAAGGATAAATTAGACCTGTTAAAGACCAGTTTAGCCTGGCAAATTTAAAAATAAATCTAAAGTACATGTATCAAATAAAAAAATGTTAATTATTAATTTGTAATAACTGTGACTCCCGCTCTACATTGGAAACTCGTCCGTAATACATATGTAAGAAGGATGACTTCACATTACTACTGTTTGACATTTGATTCTTTTTAATAAACAAGACTTATTCATAAACAAATCATAGACTCATGGGCGTATCGAAGAAGGGGGACAGGGGGGGGGGGGAGTTGGATAGCAGCTACTAGTACTTGTTAAAGTTTTTGCTTGAGATACGTTTATTTATTTAATCTTTATTGTAATATCCCAAAATTAGATTTACAAAGGACGAACATGCTATTTGGTATTGGCTACCAGTCACTTATGGTGATGTTGAGAAATTGTAATAGGCGACTACAAAGTATATGTAATATACTACAGATAATATATAGGTACTACACATACTCTACTTTATAACAGGAAGTTATAAAGTTGTATCAATTTATTTATAAAGCAACAGAAGATTTTTAGTTTACCAATCTCTTGAATATAATTATAGACGTTTGCACCCTATCTACCGAAGCAAAGTGAAACCTATCTCCCTCGGCCAAAATAATCTACCCCCTCCTCCCTCCATCCCCGCACCTGAAGCTGAACACGCCCTTGCGACGCGACTCTTACATGCATTTCTCTTACAAAAAGTGATGGTTTTCTCATCACTGATATATATAGAAATACGAGTAGATTCCTTGTTTACATGGACAAACACATATCACAACGAATACTAACTTATCGAACCCGAGACGTTTCATTACGTCACTTAAAACTAATTTCAGTTTGAATTATGATGTGAAGTAGATTTTTATTAATATACTTTTAACTTTTTTGTATGCTATAACTGTAATGCTTATGTGAGTATTGTGTACACGTAAACGTACATGTGTGCGTGCGAGTGACGTAGACCTTAAAGGTGCTGCCACATCAGAAAACGTTATGGTGCTAAGTGATATTTTAAAATAGTGTACAACCGTAGTTGGATTTGATTTAGAAATCATCGTGTCGTTCTTTGAAGAACTTGCTATTAGTAGTGAGACGGTATCAAAGGTCGCATTCGTGAGTAGCCCAGCTGTGGGAATGTGACGTATTAGAGCCAAATTCAGCGTAAAGTATCATTTGAAATCATTCACGAGTCTCTATTAGGACACAATAGTACGCGTCACTCGGCACACCAATAAAAGCGAGTGCGTATTTATCTTGACCGTATAGGGCTGTGTATATTCAAATCATTTTATCATTTCATTTGTTTTGCGACTATCTGTTTGGTTTGGTTCTGGGTTTGATTCCTGCGAGGCAGGATGAGTTAAATATTTGTTCCCGGTCTGAATGTGTTATTCATAGCCATTATTATTAATAGTTATCTATTAAGTAATAGAAAAGGTGAAAGATACTCTGCACATCTTTTCAGATAATACTCTTATATAGGAGAATTTTCTCGAAACTAAATGCGTCACTATTATTTAGGTGTTCTTGTAATTTACATGGTGAAGTTTTGTGTAGGCTGTTTACGTAAAACCATTTATATCTTCATTTATTTAATTGTTAGTCTGATTTTCGGCTATTAACATAAAAATACAGTTTCACCATTGCCTGTGATGAAAGTTTCATGACTATGACTAGATACAAACATAGACACACATATATATATATCTATCTATCAGCCTTTAAAAATTCACTGCTTGAAATATGCCTTCCCTAATTTGCGCCACTCAGACCGGTCCAGAGCCTTCTAAATCCATCGAATACCCGCTGTATTCTTCAGGTCGTCAGTTCATCTGGTTGCGGGGCGAGTGTATCCTTTTTCCGATACGTGGACGCCATTCAATCAGAGACCAATATTGAGTGGCACAAATCACTAACAATTACTAATACGTATTAATAGGACCAACCTACACTAATGTCTACAGTCCTATTAATAACAATAACAAACTGATATTGTTATTAACACATATTTATAGGACTTACTGTCTAACTACTAATTATACTTCCTACAGTTCTATTTCAACTTTCTCACACGTGTCTTGAGGTAGTAGATGATGGTGGCATTTCTAGCTCGTTTGCTATTCTATAGTTGTGTTATGTTATTTTATGTTTTTGTTGTGTTATTGTTATCGTATATTGTTATTCCTGTGTTATTCTAGTTAAGGTGAGAAATAGTCTATTGTTTTCTTCACGCAAGGAAAGATTTTCAGGACGACATAAATCCGATTGCCGCCTCCGCTTCTTCAAACAAACTATAGTGAAAATTGAATGTTTTTGTGCGATAAGCCTATAGAAACACTTCAATAATTATAGTTTCATAATGTCTGTTCAATCTACGAGCTGAGAAAAAGCTTTTTATGTTATATTAACAACCAAGAACCGAACCCGGGATTCTTATCTCACAGAATTTTACTAATTAAGTATTAAGCTCGCTATTTGTATCCGATATTTATTGCATTCAATAAAGGTTAAACAAATAACTGCAATACAGGGTCAATGTAAATATTAACATTTATTATTTTAATAGTGATAACGTGTTTAATGGCACTAATAAACTAGTGGTTTGAAATATGTCTTTGTTACGCGATTTTTTGCCGCGAAGGCAAAATGTTTTTTTGTCGCATCCCGTACGTAACTGTATTTTTCAAAGAAGGTATGTGCGTGTTACAAGATAATCATTACTTCTTTCGGCGAAGGAAAACATCGCGAAGAAACCTGCACACCTGAAAGTTCTCCATAATGTTCTCAAAGGTGTGTGAACTCTGGTAATCCGCACTTGGACAGAGTAGTAGATTACGGCCTGTACCCCTCACTGTAAGAGATACAAGCCTAGTATTGGGACAGTTAAGGGTTGTAATGATAAAAGTATTATATTCCTAACTTAAAAAAAATGGACCGTGAAATGTTTTATATGTGTTTCGGTTGTATTCGCGAATAGTCAGTAACAATGCGAGTACCTCTTCCTATCAGTCGACAACTCATCGATGATATTTTATTGTTACTGATGGTTACACGCGGCGGTGCTTACTATCAGGTAACGCGAATTTTCTCGATTTGTTAAATTAAAACTGTGCGTTCTTTTATTGCCTGCCATCCCTACTGACATCGAGTTCAATGAAGCTCCATTAATTTTATTGTACCCGTGGCTCAATGGATGCTAATCTATTCGGTCACTGGGACTGAACCTTGGACGTTGTGTTGTCAAATAGAAATATTAATAAAGGTGAATGAATATTGCTTACTGTGATTCAAAGTGCTACATTCAACATGAAGCTAAAAGTACGTAATATTTATACTTGCATCTACTCTCTACTCTTGCATTTTCGTATTTTAAACTGTTAGATTCGGTCTCGGCTTATCTAAGATAGCGAATATGATTAGTACTTACGGTTTTTCTATTTCACATCGATATTACGACTGGGTACATTGAAAATAAGTTCTAAATTGTAATTTTCAATGTCTTAACATATTTTCGATTGAGTGTGCCTGCTAAGGCGAAAGAAGACTAGTATTGAAATAAAGCAGGAATTTATAAAAATTGTGATTCGTTCCAACTAATACATTTATTGTCTAGAAAGTACAACGTTATTAAGACTTACTTAAGTAAAGCCGAAATTGGGGTCGAAAAGTCGACCGCGTCTCGGCAAAAGAAGCACAGGTCGCCCCCCGACTAGGTGGACTGACGACCTTAAGAAGATGGCGGCAAACCGCTGGATTCAGAGGGCACAGGACTGGTTGGAGTGCCGCCAATTAGGGGAGGCCTATGTCCAGCAGTGGAATTTAAAAGGCTGTTAGATAGATAGATAAATAAAAAAAGCCAAAACAATGAAGTGTATTAATACTTAACGTTAACATAACATTGACGACTTAACATCTAAAGCAAGTTTAGCATAGAAAATTAAAACATTGTCCGTAATTATTCAGTCAGGATCATTTCAAAGCATTAATTATAGACTAGTAAAAACTCATTGAAATGCAAAATTCACAAAACCATAACATTTCGATGACAAACTGATTTCCATCCGGACTTAATGAACAGTTCTTTGTTGAGCGAAGTTAATGAAACATCTGGCGTGCATGTGATACTATAGATCGATATATAATTACTATAAACTATCTAAAATGGCGCAGAATACAGATCTCTAATGTCACTACCACGTCTGATTCTATGTTGTTTATTACCGCGCTAACAATGCCAATGCAGAGACGTAGTTAATAATTTAGCGCGGTAAATAATGCGCTAATTGAAGCACTAGTTAACGGGAAATTAAATGTTGTACAGACCTTCGTTATTGTAGGCAAGGTTACAATTAACGTGGTAATTAAGGCATATTTGAACGCAGACGTTGACGAAGGTCTGAGAGAAGTTTAATAGTTTTGCTGATCCATTACTTTTCTATAAAGAACACTCCCGACTTCGAACTTTTATATGCCTCGAGTAAATGATCATTAAATTGAATAACTTTTGTCATGACGGCTTTTCAATATTTGTAATAGTTTCGCTGATTCCTAAGTTTTCAACATCATCACACAGTTATTTGTTACTAGTCAATGTTCCCGAGTTAAATAATGTTGTTCACAATATTCGAAGAAATATAGTTAATTTAATATATTTTTTTATGTAATGTATATAGGTGTGTGTGTATTTAGTCGCAGTTATTCAGACTATTATACCACAGATAACTGAGTATGTTAATATTTGTAATACATACTTAGGTACTCTATGATAATAATATTATAAACGTCTCTGTCAAGTTAAGGAAAGGACTGTGTGATAATTAAATTAAATAAAAATAATAAATACTGTTTTATTATAATAGTATTTTACTAAATAAAATGTAGGTATAGGTTAGGTGTACCTATCTTTTAATGACCTGCCAAAGTGTATATTTTTTCAGTTTGATAGTGTTAGATCTTATTAAGCAGAGAGATAAAGGTTTTAATAGCTTTTGTTCGACAGTTAACAACTCTCTCTAGCCTTATTGTAAAACAAGAGTTCCGCTGTCTGTGAGTATCATAAAGATTTTATTAGGTCTTCACGTTGATGATTAATTACGTAGTTGGCTACTCTCCAATCAGTCAACACTAAATATAGATGGAAATTTACTCGAGTGCTGTCTACTTTGAAACTAGGTTGGAATGGTTAAAGATTTTGCGATACCGCAGAACTCGGATGTTTTTATGTAAATAGTCGATTGATGAGCTGATGTGATGTTTGTTTTTTTATTTATTTACTTACTCTCTCACTTACTCATTCACTCACTCACATATTCTTTTATTAAGTATATGTATTATTATGTTACTGGTGACATATTGAGTTACCAGGAAAGTTCGTGCCGATATTTTAGGACAATCAGCTCATGCAAATATTGAAGAAATTAACGATTCCTAACCAATGTTTTCAATAATTGTGAAATATTCAGTCAGGTCTCTCGCGCTACCTGCCAAAAATCCTTTTTGTGTGTCTGTCTGTATGTTTGATCGCATTTACCGCAAAAACTAATGCAGTTGGAATAAGTTTCATCATGATTCGCTTAGGAAATCAGATATTAAACAGTTTTTCAACAGTTACTAGCAAGATTTAGTCAACAATAAAACCATAAATTATTGTTTTAATAAACAAAATCGAAGATACTTCATAAATTAATGATATTTATGTTACAATGATGTAAATTAATGAATTATTAAATATGCGAATCTAATTTCCAATCAATTCTGTCTCTTTGAATTAATAGTTATGACTTTTAGTATCCTGCTTTGCGATTAATAGGTAAGATAGAATTATAATTATGAGTGGTAATAACTAATTATAAATAATTAATAATAATAAGACATGTGTAATTATTTACATTATATTTATAATCGTACACAAACATTGATAGAATACGCTATATAAATTACCTTATAACGAATCGTAATATTCCGCGAATAAGTGAAATATTTTTTAATAACGTTTTAAGATAAATTCTACTTATTTACTAAAGAGAAAAATAAATTCATCAAATAGTCCTCTCTTTTTGCTACATTTGCAGTGAAAGCTCATATAAGCCCACATAGTCAAGGGCCCTGAGCTCTCTATAACTGTCAAGGTTCCATTTAAGCTAGGAGTTAAAAATGGAAGGCCTAAAGGTGTAAATGAACTTAAAAGTTATACAGTAATAGTAAATGCTTACAAACTCATACCTCTGGACAAGTATTCTCTGTGTCGCGGCTGGCATGGACAACACAAAGACATCACAAACACCCGTGTCCCGAGAACAAACATTTATCTGTCACAAAAATGTTTGAAAGTCATTCTGCCCCCGATCGTTAAAAAGACGCATCTACCATAAAGTAAAAACTTAGAAAATCGATTTTGAAGTCTTAGTTTATCGCGGATAATCTTAGTAGATGTGCCCTGTTTGCTTATGTTAAAACCTAAACAAAAAGATGTTAAAAAATGGATG
>DWPA01007621.1:0-10212 GCA_018251375.1 Calpodes ethlius | reverse complement strand
GTTATAGGAACTCCAGAATAAAACGACACAACCCCATCGAGTTTGGGCTCGTTTGATTGGTATTGACGAGTACTTTCATCCTATGTAGTAACCAGAGTCTGATTCACTAAATATGTTTTTTTTAACATATTTAAAGTATAATTATTGTTATCATACTTCATAGTTACGTTTTAACTTCTACTATTGAAAGATAGTGTTAAGAGATCAACTTAATACAATCAATATATTTTTATAATAATCTATTTGAAAATGTTTATTTTAGTGTTCCATATTGTTTAACATGTTACTTAGTTTAGTTACTTAGTTTGTATTATTTGAATATATTAATGCATTACCAAAGATATATATTTATTTCAATCTTGTGGTTTAATTATTAACTAATATTTGTCAGGTCTTTTAATGTTATAATTGACTTGGACGTCCGGGTTAACTTTTTATCGTTTTTTTTTCAACAATGTTACTTATGACAATTTTGAATCATTTTCCTTTCGGTAAGAGTATTTTGGAACACATGGACATATTTTTTTTTTTGTTGTTCATACAGAAAAATAGGTGCCTATTTAGGGATAATAATATTAGTATGATAAAGATGTGAGTTATATTTATAAGTGAACTTAACAATTCAACAACTTAACTTTCAATGATATTGAAGTACGTAATCTTCGGACTGTAGGTCAATAAAAGTTAATTAATAAAACTAGTTAAATAGTAAAATAGTGTTAATAGATTTTTTAACAGAACCAACTGGATGGTCCACGTTTCGAATATCCGCATCTCATGAAGAACTGTAAAGTGTTGGTAACGTCATTGTGTGTGCGTCTCTGTCGGATGTTTGTGCGATCCGTTTTGATCCAATACAACACGAAAGGAAGACATTACATGTTTCACATATTTGTACCTCGATTTGTGGTTCATGGTTTATTATAATTGTTTTTGGTGAGGTTTAATTGAAAAAAAATGTATAGCATTTTTAAAAAACATGTGATAAAATCTTTTTCATTTTTTTATGTTCAGATGTTTTGAGTAATGTGTATCGAATTATAATATAGGTAGTAAGTGTTAAATATTAAATAATATTTATTACAGTTTTATAATTGAATAGTTGTGAAAAAAATAAGGATTGCTATGGAACTTAATTTATTTATTTTATGTTTAATTTTTATTCATATAAAATGCTTGTACTTTAAAATATTTATATAAATTCTATTACTATTTAAATTTAAAAAATAATTTTAAGACAGTTAATAGTTTCTTAGAATATTTTATACATTGAAAAATAATCAAATAAATAAAAAAAAAAATAACTTACCGGTTACCGCCAAAAGGGCGAAGGCAGTTGAGATGACAGTATTCATTTTGTGTCACTGTATTTTTTTTAATTAGGTTCTCAAACTGTAATGAGCAGTTGATGCTTCCTTCCTCGCGGCCAGCGGTTTATATACTACACATCCACATGTTGAGCACTGCGATTTCAATGGACTAACGCGTCACCGACGTGAGAACCAAACCCTTCAATGTGCAGCTCCCGCATTATTGACCCCACTTACTGCTTAAACCACCACGTTCATTTTCATCAGATCCTTAAAATTTATGTCAAAATTATATCAAAACAGTTCTGCTATTGCTTCATTTCGTTTAGTTACAATTATTTTAAATTTTACAATTAATAAAAATATTATTATTAAGCCTAATAAACAAAATAAACTGAAATTTACATTAAGTAAACTTGTTAGCAGGTAAGTAATTAATATTACAAAGCGTTATAAAATATTATGGTCTTTAAATTTTTGCCAAAAATATATACATTATGATTATTCGTATATAAATACGTACATATAAAGAACTCTTAGACAATAAATACTACTGCAATTATCCATTTCGTAAATATTCAAACATGTTTTTCGTTACACATAAAATTTAATTTATCCGCTGATTTATCACGATTCACAAAGCGAGTGTATCTTATAACAACGGAATAGATTATGCTACTTTCAATAAATGTAGTGTAATTATCACCTGATTACTAATACAGGGTCGATTCGACCTCAGCACGCAACTTGAACGAAAATGTATTTTACCGCAGTACGAAGGTTAAGCCCGTAAGCCCGTTCGTCCCGATGGCTCCGAACAATAGATGTAAATAACCACCCCGAGATGATGTCAATTATTCTAACAGCCAAAACAAACCATTGATTAGGCCAATAACGAAACAAAAGTGTTATAACTAATTGTTATATAAACTGTGGAGTGTCTGGCGCTCTTTTCAGTCGGTCAAGCGGGTTGAGCCTCGCGAGAGAATCGTACTAATATAACTTAAGTCAAAGTCAGGTGTCGATCTTTTTTTTGATAGGATAGTTGATTTTGGCCATAGCGGCCTTTCAGTTTCACGCGGATATAAGTGCCAATCGCGAGCATTGGACCGTAGACCGTAGACCGTGGTAAATGACCAGCGAACTAGGAGACAAGCTTCCTGATTGTAAGATGATCATATGGACACCAGCAATACAAAAGGCATCATCAATGCATTGCCGGGCAAGAAAGAAGCGAGAGGATAGGAAGAAAGAACGGGCTCTTAATCCCACGGCTGAAATACGACGAAGAGTATTTTGGAGACTGACGTGTGCAAGGAGTGATAACTAACTAGGCTGGTGATAATCATAAAATTAATAGTAATATTCATCATCATCCTTACGTATCCCTATGAATCCCTATTACTATCCTTGGTCTGCCGGTGCCAAAATTGGAACATTTTAGACAAAGAATCGGGTGAAGAGATTATGAATCGGCTGCTCACAATATGCACTGTCGACATTTTAATCCAATTGTACAGATCGTGTTCACGGTAACAGGTTATTCGTATTTCTAGACCACTTCCGTGCTTCGTATAACATGTTATATCAACTCTCATTAAAGGTTATTAAAAGGTCTAGAATACTGCAAAGGTTCTTGAAACAGCCGGAAAAAGCGCGTGGAGTGCGATGTCGGTTAGGGTGTTCCATTTCACGTAGGGTGCCTATCCCCAAATTTGTAAATTAATTTAATAAATTTGCAATATATAAACGAAAACTGAACAAATTGTGAATTATATTTATTTTCGCTACGTACAGGGTTTTCCATCCCCTGCATTGCAATAGAAAGCAGTAGGTCCAGTATGTTGTAACTTATGCCTGACTTATATCACGGATATCCATGGGCGGTAGGGAATCATGGCACTGCAAGCTTGTTTGCTGTCTTCATCACAAAAAAAGTATTTAGTTGATGAAGGACGATCAAACAACCTGATGGTCAACGTCGCCCCTGGACTTCGCCAATACCAAAGCATTAGCGACGTTATAGCGATCTAAAAGGGTATCCGCTTTATTACTCCAGGCTATCCAACACTGCAAGAAACACGTAAAAATTCACGGTCGAGTTTAAGTAAAGCGGCGGCTCCCTAAAGAAAATTTCGAATACACTCAGAAGTAGAGGTTTCTAACGTTTTCTTCTTTCTCCAAAGCAAGTGATATAATTAACTAGTAATCCGCACATAACTTGGGGCATATGAAACGGGCCCCCGCGTTCAGGAGACCAATATTGGCGCCATTAGGCTATTTCTGATCATATAATATATACTACATTCCAAACTTATAAGAAACATATATATAATTGTTATGCTGAACAGCAAACGAGTAATGAAGAAACCATTAAGGCACAAGATTCAAAATAATTCCTTCATTGATACTTTCAGTGATACCACGTCTTTATTTTACTCAAACACCGATTGCAGTTAATATTCCAGGCCGTTACAATGTGGTCAAAATTACTAAATAAACGCTAACACACTCGTACCCCCGCAGTAGGATTCCCTGTGTCGGCGGCATGGACAACACAAATAACACTTCACTAACACTCATCACCTGGGAACAAATATTTATTTGCCACATAAATATCTGCCCGGGGATCGAATCCGCGTCCCCTCCCTTCGCAGGCAAGGTCACTACCAACTAGGGGGCCGTCAAAATACTACAAACTCAAAGATCTAAATAATACTACGAGCTCATAGACCCTCGTGGATGCCATGGATAACACAAAGACAGATTTGCATATCAAGATCGAAGACCTATGACGGTCCAGTACAGTAACCATCATACCACACAAATTTTCACGTAGTTTTATCCGACTATACGCTAATACTGATTACTTAGTAGTGGGTAATGTATTTCTTCTACGTCCACTATCAACATATTTTGCTGTTAATTGACTTACACGGCGCGGCGTGTCTGACTCAATACGATATGCATTTTACTACATTTCACGGGAATATTAAAACTGATTGGGATATTAAGCAGCACAGAGTTTAATCACGTGACAATTATTTTTGAACGTTAAAGTTGCTTGTTAAAGTCCTTTTCAGGATTTGTTAATCGCATTGTGATGTTTTAAAGTCTATATAAAAATATGAAGGTGCCGCAATGATTTTCTAATCTCTGATTTATTAATAAAATCGTCAATTCAATTCACTATGAGACACAATATTATGAGTAGTCTTAGAATTGCAGAATTAAAAAATGAATGGAGTCATTCATAAATTATGTCACACTAATTTCACAGCTTTTAAACTCCATTGTGACAAGTAAATATATAACAACTGGGAGTCAACCATCACCTGACTGCGCCTTAACTTGAGAACAACTTTAAAAAATATAGTTAACTTTAACTCAGTAGATTACTTATTAGATTGAATAAGATTGCAATCATGAAAGCGCGAATAAAGGAAAGGAAATACAACTCTATTACTTAATAATAATTACATTATAAGTTATTGATTAATTGTAATTCTACAACGTAATAATGAGTGGTAAAGCGTTATATTAATTATTATAGTGTGTGATAAGAACCTATTTTTGAAATACTCGTATTTATCAAGTAAGAACGCGGGCTCACCCCAACGGCTGGTTCATACTTTTTTAGTCCCTGAATCAGTTTTTCTTCGTCTAGAAGGCAAACACATAATAAACAAAAAACTTTAATAAACAACCTTCACCCCTTTCGCCTCTGTATGTCCGTGAGTAGGGACACTAAAGCTCACAAAACATTCAAGTCATCGGCGGTATTTTCTTTCAATAATCTTTGGGACATAATCGCGCATTAGCAGGTTACTATGACATTGTCACGAGTGACATGGACACGCAAAAAAATAGATATAAACGCCAGCCCAAATCGGGAATCGGATCCTTTGCTAAAATGTTTCACTGTCCACCATGATTACTCACTTTTTAGTATCAACTGAGCTACAGGTTGTCTTTACTTATTACTCATAAAGGGGTGCGTCGCTCACACGTCGTCAAACACACACTGTATCAAATTAAAGCGAATCGATATCTATTTGAATATAAGTATATTCATATCCTAAGTTTTTATTCACAAACTATATAAATAAAAAGAAACTTAATATTTTAATTTGTTTTCTTATTCCATAGAGAGGTACGTGTGCACACCGGGTCCGCCCTGCTGACAACAATTTTCAAGACCTATCATCAACATAAATATTTAATTTCATCAGAATTGCCTTATATTGTCCAATAATATTTTTAAACAAATCATCAATATTCAATATGAATGCAAATTAAGTCAACGCTATTTCCCGCTTGTCGTTAGTTAGAACATGCCGGATAACGTATTACTCTGTTTGTACAAGTGCTTCCTCTTTCAAATTTAAGCATTCTTCAACTCATCCCGTACGACGCAGATACTCTACGCTTAAGTTAATTACTGCGACGTAAACAAACCGCGTAGACATTTTCATACAATCGTCGAGATCTCAACGCCTATTTGTGGTACAAGTTATTAGATGATCGCGATAAGAAACAACGTGATTTGTAATCAAGTGGCTCTTCGGTTTGTTTGCCAGCTATCTGTCTTTCTATCAGCCTTTTAAAATCCACTACTGATGATATATTTTCCCTAATTGACGCCATTCTGACCGCTTCTAGCTTTTAAATTTAGTAGTTTCCTTATTTGCCGGCTATTTACATTATAATTATATTAAAATATATTTTGTCTATGGTTTACTATTTTGGGCCAACGAGAGATGTATTTTATATTGTACTTAACAATTCAAAATTGTTTTATTGATTTCAAAAATTTAAAATTTAAGCACATACAACCTTCAAATACTAGTACGTTAGATAATGTATAAATAACGCTCAGGTTTAAATATTTTATAACTAGGTGCCAGCAATTAAATCGTATTCTTTCACATCTGAAATTATTCAAACTATTAATACACTGCATTTTATTACATACTCGAGTGTAAGAGTTCTACTTGCTTATTTTGTAAAAAAGCGACCTTGTAGTATTTACACGCATATTCGTTCGATTATGATGAAAAATTTGCTATAACTGTAACTGATCCACTAAATGACCTCAAAACAAAGGTTACTAAAGACTAGGTCATAGCTACGATAATGAGATACTGAAATATTATGCTTGAAATTACTCATCTAGTGTTTATCTGCTATTTAACTAACTTTCTATATATAATTTTATTTGAAAGATGTAGCTGACGATGCTAGTGGGAAGTAGGCAGTGGGAAAATACTACTACGTATATTTATGTTGACAGATAGATAGATAATAGCGCTTATATATTACAATTAATTAGTGTAAAAGGGATTAGAAATTTTTTCTTCGCATTTCTTCCCCCATGACTGTTTATCGTGAAACTTATTAAACATAAGAATATATTTTCAAAAAGTAAGTAATTAGTACTAAAATAAAATAAAAAAAGAACTGAATGCGAGCGGTAGCATACTATAAGCCGTTCGCTAATGTTTTCGGCCACACTCAATCAAAATTCATGTAACGTCGACCGTCAAATAGCATCCATCACACTGGACAGGCGGAGCCTAGCCGTCATAAATCACGGAGATGGCCCGCGCTAATTGTTAATGAGTTTTATAGACTTGTTCGCTATTATTTATTCGGCGGTATAGGCGCAATATGGTTCCATGTTGCTTGTTTATGGCGGTGGGTGGGGCTTAGCGCTTTGGTGACGTTTAAGCGAACTTTTTTACGGAACACATGATGTAACCACGACGTTTATTGATCAATGAACTGCCAGTGAATGAGTGCCACTGGTTATCGAAGCAGTTGCGTGCCGTGCACAATGGGGGGCGCTTGGTAAAGCCAAATAATAATGCAAGGAGATACAAGGGTGGCTGTAGGATAGAGCGACGGGAGCGGTCGTAATAGGAAACAGTTATCGCAGGCTCTACTAGTCGCATTTTTGACTGTGCGTTGACAATGCCGAGTTTTTTTAGAAAGGGGGCCACGTTTATGTTATCTTACTATATAAAATTTATCCTAGAAGTGTCATTGATATCCTCATATAATATAAGCGTGGATTGTAGGGCACTAAAAGACAATTATTGAAAGGTTCGACGGCTGGGGCGTCACTGACTTGATATAACATATCTTAGCCATTAAAACCAATTCTACAATTATGTGCATAATGAGTATATTTGTCACGCCGACAAAATGGCTGAATAAAATGTTACAGTGCAGTATCACTGAAAAGGTCTTTCAAAAACATTATGGGATTACATTGTGAACCTTCAAAGATCTAGTTATGGTTAGATTTAAGTAGTCTAGGGCTTCCTACTTTTGCGAAAGCTCTGAGAGTCAGATAATGGGTGACTTAGTACGACACCAATCTGTCTTACAGACAATGATACAACCCCCATTCAACAGTGGGCTCATTCTTTCTGAAAAAGGTGACCCTTGAGACCCATAAATACATCGCTCTCCTTGCAAGTATAGCGAAGCTGCAAATAAAGGCAATATTCAGCTGTTATCATGGATGTTTTGCGGACCTAGAAGATAGCGGTCAATCTGGTTTTTACCAGTTCTCCAACACGTTATAACCGAAACATGTTAAAATAATTATAGGACCTGAAAATACATTTCATGACAATAACTGTGACATACAGGCGTGGTAACAACCACTTTACTATGCACAAATGATTACTGCCTATTGAAATTACTATTGAATTTGAAAATGGAACTAGTTATGTACCTGCTTATATTTTACTAAACAATTATTCTGTCAACTGTCAATTAAAAAAAATCAATATCAAATGGGCATCATAAACCAAGCATTAACATTGTAATAATGATCTTCGCGTGACAAATGTATGGTTCGCTGGATCATAAACTACGCTGGGGTCCATCGGCTATGGGCAGCGCGTACAGGCGCCAGACAATTTTCGTATAAAAACATTCGTGGCGAGAATCTTAACGTAATCGTGTTAAGGCGCAGTATTTACACGTGCATCATACTTGTCACCATGTTATTAGTTATCTAGTAATTGAAAAATCCCGGGGCGAACTCCATCTGCGAGTGTGTGCAGTAATAAAGTGGATAAACATTAAAATAAATGTTCGAAATGGCGGTTTCACGACTGTTATTTAACGATTGTAACAGTGGTCAATGACTTAATCTGCCCTAAACGTGATATATTATAATGATTAAATGTACTGATTTAGGAACTACACCGCAAAATGTATTGTTTATAATTGAGAAACTATGAGACTAAAGATTTCAGGGTCTCGAAAATTGCGCTTCTAAAGCATGGCGTATAATCGGAATTTTAAGTACTGGAAAAAAAAAATATGAAATTAATATATTATTACCCTAAATTTGATTCCCGACTCGAACGATTATTGACTAATTCTTAAAAGGGTCTCGCACAATATTCTTAAAACACTATAGCGCTATTTTTCTATGAGCACTACAACTGCGATTCGTTGACTTGGCCTTAACATTGTATTTAAATACAAAATTAAGATTGTCTGTAGCCGATAGCTATGTCATTCAACTGAATTCGACAGCAAATTGCTTGCACAGCGATGACATAATATGATAAAAACTAGCTTACATCTCGGCACATTTATGCCACTGTAAAGATTATTTTATAGACACAAAAGGTAGCCTATTTTTGTGCTAAGAAAAGCAAACGAACTTGCAGTACCGCCATCTCCTGCTGTCCATAAGCCCTTTAAAGCCTTAAAATAGAACTGTATAACATACTGAAGTTAAATCCTATTGTTTATTATTCATTATTAAGAGGAGTTTCTTAGTAAGGGTATATCGCTTACTTGGGCGCTGTAAACGCTCTTGGTGTTGCCAGTGTCCATGGGCGACGGTGATCACTTACCATCAGGTGACCCGCCTGCTTAGGCAATAAATAAAGACTTAGTGTAGCTTAGCCCTGTTAGTAAACATTAATAATTCATTAATTTGTAGTTACTCATGGTGTAAAAAGTAGCCTACTGCTACAAACAAGTCTATTCCTACCAGAAGAAACCAACGACTTTCTCCATCACTTTATTCCACTACATATGAAGCGCAGAAATCAAATAAATATATAGCAAGCCTGACTACAAATCTTGCATGACAGAGGCGGGTCAATGCCGACGCGAGTGCATTGGCGTGTCCAAATTTTACCATACGTGACGTTTGCTTTCATAAATCCTAGTACTTTTAATGTTCCAATGAGTCCGAAGGGATATGAAAATATATATAGTATGATATAGGTTATAAATCGAATATTTATTTATTTTATATCGGTATTTTTCCTTTTAGATATCAAGACATAATTCTTAAGTTTCGAATTGCGTGAGTTTTATAGAAGTTCAAAATAAACTTAAAGAACGGAAGAAATAGTAGGCGGGTGTTTGTTAGGAAAGCGTTTAAAACATTTTCTATAGTCACTATTTATTCAAATATAAGCTAAGACATACAAATTACGACATTATAACAATATGTAATGTTAAAAAATAAAATCACACAATTAACATGTCTGAAATCTTTACAAAATGAATGTTTTCTTATTCCACAACATCAATCTATAAAAAATCATTAGAAACTGACCTTTATATGAATTCCATCACCAAGACCGATGGGGATGTTAATATGAATTAGCATTAGAAAGAAATGTCATCAAAATATTAAATAAGCTTAGAAATATACTCCTAAATATATTTTTTGGAATACATAGTCTTTTTGTAATCCCATTACGTAAATACCACTAAAAAAGATTTGTATGACACTTGGTACATTTATAACATGTGTTATAAATACAAGTAACATGAGTCAACTAGATATGAGTCTAAAATATTTTAATAAAACATGTAATTAAAACCTGTGTAATAAGATGGTATACCAAGTCAC
>DWPA01007620.1:0-10212 GCA_018251375.1 Calpodes ethlius | reverse complement strand
TATTTTAAATAAGTATTTCATTTTTTATTTATAACAAGGGAAATACAGAGATCGAAATTATAATGATATATGTTTATGGTAAACTATATCATAACCATTTTAAAAGAAATATTTCTTTTGTTTTAACTTCCTATTTTTTTTATATTATTTATCATAATTTACAAGAAAACATGATTTAACTATTATTAACACTACTATGTTATATTAACGACTGTCAACAATATCATCCTGCAGTGAAACAACTATATGTGTGTGGTTTGTTTGGGACTTTTAAACTTTAGGTTTGACAACTTTTACATAATATCAAAAAAAACATTTGATCTACCTATGTGAGACTACCTATCAAACTATGAGAGAAAATTATATGTGTGCGGGATAATATAAAAAATTGCATGATATATTTTTTTATTGTGTATAATGTCAATGAATTTGGTGATGGTTCTATATCCAAATAGTAAATTTAAATAATAATGTGATACTATAGTAATGGTATACATACAAACTTTGAATTATGGTTGCTGCTTCATTGTCTGTTTATTATATCGGTTTATAATAGCAAATGAGGAAACCTGGACTATGCACACAAGAAAATTACATTGTAAAGGGCAATGCACTTAAATTAAACCATATTGTGATAAAAAATATTGGATTATCAACGGCAGACCATTTATATGAGATCTTAAGGTGTTGGCAGTTATTGATTGGCTCATTTGAAAAATTAGGAATGAGATAAATTATAAACATATTCAAACAAGAATTTGGACAATTGATAATTTGGAAAATAAGAATTAGAATTGGATATTGTCTTCTGTAACCAGGGCTGTCTGGTAGAAAATGTCATTATTAATTTTTGCACCTGTATACTGCAGTTTAAGATGTTTCAAAATAAACAAAAATAGATTTATGTGAGTTAATGGCTCAAATCTTGCAAGTTGAATTTGAACCGCTTCTTCTAATCTCTTTTCTGTTCTCAATTTCCATTTCCCTTGCAAGCATGTGGCATAATGGATTTATCTCAACAATAATAGAAATAAAATACTTATGTAAACGTAAAAATACATATTTGGGATGTAGAAACATTTTTCTTAGACTTTGCAATGCATAGTTTTCAAGAAAAAATACTTGAATTTAAGGTCATGGACTTTCCTATTCTTTGATAGCATCACACTGTTGGTTACATTACCATTGCACAGTCTGTACATCTTTAATCATCTCAGGTTGGATGATGAGACTTGAAGACAGTGTGTACCTTCTCAACAATTGGCAATAACTAAACCGTGTCTGAAGATATTGGTTGTTTAAATTATTAAGACACAAAAATCAGTATATCTTTGATGATTTGAGTGTTATTGCATACTTTTAAGTTAATATTTTTTGAGTTAATTCGAGTTTTTTTTTAATTTAATATGATATGCTTTTGAAGTATATCATACTCATAACACACTTCCTTGAACTGAAGTTTTAGAAATGTTCTTTTATGATAGCTTATTGTGATATCCATCATAACTGTCATACCCATGGCTCCATACTAGAAATTTCTTTAGTGGTGAACAGCACAGGCACTAAATTTAAAAAACTTGTTTTGTTAAAAAAAAAATGTTTTTAAATATTTATTAATTTCATTTGTCTACCAAAAGGAGGTCTATCGTGCAAGTCCTTTTCTCTCCTCTGTTCTTCGGCGGTGATAAGGAAAAATGAAGACAATCAATCTTTTGCAAAATTTTTTAATAGAAGAACTAGTTGATTTTATTCCTTGGAGTCTCTGTCAGTACATAGATCTATATATTATAGTTATTTACATTTTAGTAAAGTAGTAAAGCTTATAACTTGTTTTTCACGTGTTCCTGAAATATCTAAATGGTATATCAAAGGATTTCAGAATGATTCTCCTACTTTTGTCACACTGTTCCCCAGTATTGACTCAATATTTAAATATGTTTTTCCGTACTATCTCAAGTTAACGTCAGCGAGGGGAAAATCTACAAATACATCAAACTTGAAGTCTAGCAATCTAATAGTAAATCTACGCGGGCACTCTCCATACCTAGTCGTCCATCTCAACTTTTTGGATATCAAATAGACAGTTGCTGTTATTCTGTTTTGGACAACCAAGTCCCGCTTTTTGTAAGACTACTTTACTCTTATTAAAAGTTCTGTCATCATTGAAAACTAAATATCTTAGATTAAATAATAATTAATAAAAAGGTACTGATTTATTTGTTTTTTATTACATGCCGCTTTTTATTTAAGGATTTTTTTTTAACTTTTATCTTTCTAGGTTTTATAATTCTCCATCATAAAAATATATCAGACAGTGGTTAACAATGTCTATTTTAACACTATTACAAA
Organism: Calpodes ethlius; assembly: GCA_018251375.1. Lineage (NCBI taxonomy): Eukaryota > Metazoa > Arthropoda > Insecta > Lepidoptera > Hesperiidae > Calpodes > Calpodes ethlius. The sequence goes on along the minus strand of DWPA01007620.1, from coordinate 7,863 downwards.
AGTATGTTCTGAGTTTTCTAAACTATTAACTTATCTATCTTTGGTCACTATCTTTGGTAATAAAATTCAACAGATTCGTCAGATGAGATTTTAATGTAATCGATTATAAGATTATGACAAATTGTCGATTACTGTCAATTACCCGACAATGGTACAAAATAACTTTTATTCCCTGACCTCAATAACATAAGTGTTCTCAAATTGGTCATGTAATAGCGGTTAACAATAGGCTAGGTATGTATATAGTATATACCGACCGTATACCTAGGCAGCTCCTTTTCTTGTTTACTTGCTTAGTACAACTAAACGTTAATTTTAATTTGCAAGTCATTTGTGATACGAATTAGTATGAATATTAACTTATCGTATATATGTGCATACATCATTATCTATGTTGCTATATTTTAAAAACAAGCCAGCAATAAAGGTTTTTGAGTACAAACTCCATTCAACTTTAAAGAGGTGACATGCGAGAAACTTTGGGTGTGTTCCGGATGAGGGCTTGATAGGCAGTTACGATACTATATGTACCTATATATATTTTGATACATGTACATCAAGGTTATGTGGTTCAGGATGCTTCAAATTGATTTTCTTTGCCCGATTAGGGGGCAAAGGAATAGTAAATAAGAACTTTTATACTCAAAAATAGGTACATAATAGAAGGGATACAGATTGGCTGCAGCCCATTTCCCTGTTAGCAATTCTTTCTTTTTTCTTTTATCTTCTTGGTCTCCAACCCATGATCAAGTGGTATGACTGCTTGTTTGCCGGCTAGTTAAATACGATAATCCGACTTTGTTTTAAATTAAGGTATAGGTTAGAATTTAGAATTACTTGTCTAAAGTCGTATTTCTTCATTTCTAAAGACGTAATGTGACTTAGTGACATTTATCTATTTATCAGCCTTTGAAGGTTCACTGCTGGACTTAGTCCTTCCCTAATTTGCCTTCTTAAAGGAGCCGTCTGAATTAGCCTTAGTGGCATAATCTGTATATTTTATAATTTTCATTGTATCCGTGTAAAGAGGGGATATGGCGCTAGTAAATAATATACATACTGCTTTACATTTTATTAAAAAAAATAACACATCAATTTTAAATCGCAAGTCAAGGCGCCCAACAAATGGCCAGAAATAAACAATTTTAATACTTTTATTATCTATATTATTTTAAATGTTCAATTATCAATAAAAAAAAATGATAAATAGTTATCTCCTCTTGTTTCAGAAATTCTATAACTATCTCATTGTTATCAATTAACTGACCATTTTCATTATTTTTGAAATTAAGAAAAACCATTAAAAAATTATGTTGTTTCCTTGGGAACGCCAACTAATTAGCAGAACGTCTAAATTCATGTCACAAATATTCTTGCCATATCAATTCAAGCATTGGTTTAATTTTTATTTTCTCCAGGCTGACTAATCTCGAGTCACTGAAGAAGTCGTACCGTCGTCGTAAGCCGACGTGGGCGGAGAGCGACCGGAGGACTAGGTCTCGACGCAGCCACAGGATGGCGAAGGCTTCGGGGCTGATCAGCAACGAGGGGTTCCTCGAAGCTGAGAGCAGCTCGGACGCCGCTTCGCTTTCGGGGAGCGATCATGCGGACAATGTTGATTTAGAAGGTGAGTAATAAATTATTATTAATATATTTTACTTAAGTAAGTAAGTAGCAAGTGAAGTGAAAGTATTATTTATGAACTAACTAGCGAATACAGCCCGCTTCGCTGAAAGAAAACGTGTCTATTGGAAGTCGACACTGATCAGCGCTGCCTGGTGACGAGTTGCATCTGTAGGCATAGCATATAAACCTTCTTCGTGGAAAAATACGCATACATACCAATTTTCATAATGAGAATAGTTTATAAGTTTATCGATTTCATATGTATTCAAACATCCTTATTTATATATGTAAACGATTTTTTTTTTAATACAAGATCGTACAATAATAATATGTTTTATGTATATGCTGAAATATATCTTTCTATAGATATGCCACGAGTGAAGCTGACAGACATCAATGGCGACGGCATAGGGCATCTCGCTAAGGACGACCTTTTGGGAGAGAGTGATACCTCCATTTCACATGACGAGAAAAAGGTAACAAAGTATTTAATAGTAATTGCATAATTTCTGAGGTGTAGTACTTCGCTACGAAGTATTAAAACGCTCAATAACATTAGGGATTCGAGGGGGGATTCATAACCTGAAAATAGTGATTAAGTGATGCTAATTACTAATTTATACATCACGTTTGAGTACGAACGACGACATATTGGTCTGTCTATGAGCAAATTAAATGCAATCATTGAGTGTGCGACTGTGTTTATAGTTATGTGTTCATACTAACAGTCCTACTGTCCTTAGTCATCTTACTAACGAATGATAACAAACTAATATTCATTATAAACATCTGACACTAATAGGACTTACTAACTACAGTTCCCCCTATAGTCCTATTGGAAGTTCGTCACAGTTGACTATGGACGGCAGGGGTTGGTAACAATGCAAGGTCGATTGCTATGTCATCTCAAAAAAAGTTAATGAAAATGTATTTTCTACTCTATTACAGGTTTACAAAAAGGAAGAAGACACAGAAGAAGAAGATAAGTGAGTGTTACTCTGATCTCTTTACTTTTCTAGCTTTCGACTTAAAATTCGAATGTAATGTCGAAATGTATTGAGTTGACCGGAAAGTTCGTGCCGATATTTAAGAAAAATTAAAAAGTAAATATTGACGAATTCAACGAATCGTTACCAAACTTTACAATATGTACACATGTCATTTGTTTTCAATAATTTTGATATTTTATTCAGTCGGGTCTCTATTAACCGAAAATCGGTACTAACTTTTCGGATATTACCTATTACTAGAAAAATTAAATTAATTATAATTTCCTTTGGTGATTCTTTAAAATGAAAAAACGTTCGCAGAATGGGGTGGAAGGAAAGTAATAAAATGTTCTCTATACTCGACAATCTCTTCTATAACATGCTGCCTGATCGGAAATAGCTCAGTGGCAGTAGTTACTCACTATTCATTATATTTTTATTATAAGTATATATATTATAATATTACTATAAGTAACTACTTCTTATCTCCTTCATTCGAGGCGTTTAAGCCCTTTAAAATAGAAAATATACCCTACATTGCACGAACCATAACTTGCATAACTTTCACTTGTTATTATGGTTACAAAACATATTCCTAATAATAAACAGATATTTCTATGCAACATATCTACATATCGATTTCGTCCCTATACTGCAGCGTTAAGTCAAAGCGGCGAAAGGCGATAGCCATTTCATCGGACTCTGAAGCGGGCTCGTCACGGAGAAAGGAGAACAACTTCAGGCTGAGTGACTTCGAGGACTCGGAGGACGAGAGCTCGGAGCCAGTGAAGAATAAGAGGAAGAAGAAGGTCGTGGAAAGCGACGCTTCTGGCGGCTCGTCGGATGATGGGTGAGACACACGGAGACATAAATATATATACAACTTTATCAAATACATATATGAAAATAATTGCTAAGAAGAACTGGCAAGAAACTCAGTAGGTACACTAAGAGCACGATCCCTGTGCAAACTTTGTACTTGGCAATTTTCTAAAATTAAAAAAAAATATATATTTACCAATGACTTTATTTGTTTTACTATTTATATTTCTGTATTTCGTTAAAATTTGGAGGCACAATTAATTTTCATACTGAAGTGATCGAAGCCCATCTCAGTTATGAACTATAATTTCTCAACGAAATTATAATGTAACAAAGATTGTGTCTATTTTTTTGTAGAGAAGCCTTATAGTCATATTAAATTTACTATACATTTGAAAAACGCCCGTTATTTTTTTTTATATGTAAACAATATAATTATGATTGTAGCAAAAAGAAACGGCGTCGGATAAAGACTTTGGACGAGAGCGACGTCTCCGGCTCGGACACTGAAAACGAAGGCAGAAATAAGCATGGCAGGAAGAACATCCGGAAGGTAATACATACATTATATTATATACTTATTGTGTATTATATTCTCCTGGTACTTGATTTTATATTTAAAGATAATGAAATTATTAATATACTGGTGTGTATTCGCTATTAATTGTCCATATTACCTAAGTTATATGAGGTCGGAGATGATGAAATCGTAGTGTGCTGAGACTAGTCAAGCCTCATCTTACCATATGAAAAAACTTATTCAAATTAAATTCTTATTAACAGTATTTGACGCAAGGCAATTAAAGGCCGGTTACTGTATTTCACGTCCACCTTTTAGATTGTCTGATATTCAATTCATCTGTTAAATAAGAACAATTACTAATTAAAATCTATGTAATTAAAATACAATATAATACAATACAAAACTCTTTATTGCAAAAAATGTACATGTTAGAAATTTACAGGAAAAACGTGCAATACAATAGGCAATCTTATTGCTGAAAGCAATCTCTTTGAGATAACCCAAAGTTGAAATCTTAGCTAGATGGATAGATAGAGGCATAACATATATGGTACTAAGTAATGTGATTATTTCAGGTGATGAGTAAAAATCAGTTGGAGGAAGCCACAAAGAAAGCAGCCAGAGAAGAAAAGGAAAGGATCGCCCGTATCGCTGAAAGACAGAAATTGGTAACATTGTCTTTTTATATATTTTTTCTAGTTCTTAAGTAACTTCTAAAGCTCGGTATGATGACATAGAGTATTATATCAATTTGTTGGCAATGATAATAAAGGAGGAATTATTTTCTATTTTCAAATACTAAATGCAGTTACTCTTTAGGAAACAAATGCAATTTGACATAACTTAAATTAGACCAAGTTATGATAAGGACATTCATGTTATTATAATTTGAAGAATTCATGCTTCTTTCTGACATGATGACTTTGTATGACAGAAGTAATAAATGAAGAAATTGGTTTTAGTATAATAACTTGGAGTTCGACGAGTCTGGCAAGCCTGATGAGGTGGTCTTAGAGAAGGTTGTTTTGGACTTCGACCCTGAGACCAAGGAGCCTCTCATCCAGGTGGATCGGGGGCTGGTGAAGAAACTGAAACCGCATCAGGTATTCCTTCAGTGTTATTTTACTTGCTTTTCTCATATTGTGCGGTGTTTTTATTGCATTATGTTATCTAACCATATCTATCTATCTATGTAGGCCAACGGAATAAAGTTCATGTGGGATGCCTGCTTCGAGAGCGTGAAACGAATCAAGAAGGACAAAGGATCTGGATGCATTCTGGCGCACTGCATGGGGCTTGGCAAGACGTTACAGGTACTGTTTAATCATTTCATAGAAAAGCCATTTATATGTTGAAAAAATAGTCGATCAATCACGACGCGAAACCTATGAAATTACTACTGCTCCGCCCAACTTCACACGGGTGCAATAAGGTTTAAAAATGTATGACCTAGACTACACTTCACACCGCCGCCTGGTGGCGAGTTACATCAATGGACATAGCATATAAACCTTTTTCGTGGATAAATACATATACATACCAACTTCCATATTAATCAAATCGTTTCTAAGTTTATCAATATCATATATATTGATTATAATGTACCATTACACAGGGATAGTAAATGAGTAATTGACTAATGGGGAAAGCCTCGCAACACTCATTCAAGATAACAAACAACACTGAAATGACAATATGCAAGTCATTACTCGTTCGACATACAAACAAGCAGCTACTATTGTTTTCATTGCAGGTGGTATCCCTGACCCACACGCTGCTGACCCACGGCACGCTGACCGGCGTGAACCGCGTGCTGGTGGTGTGTCCGCTGTCCACGGTGCTCAACTGGGTCAACGAGTTCCGCATGTGGCTCAAACACGCCGAGGCTGATTTCGAAGTCGACGTGTACGAGCTGTCCAAGTGAGTAAATATGTTGATAAAAACTTGGGTCTCATTGGCTGATTGGATTTATCGGTCTATCTCATTACCGAAGAGCATATTTCACAACGTTGCTTCATTGGCGATGAGATCAGTTCCCAAGTGTCAGATTTTTTTTAAACCATCTGGTAAATTTTAGTTATACAATTAATAGCATTTGATTTGTATGACTATACAATTAACAACCGCCTCCGCTGTTTTAATTTAGAAGCTAATTCGTTCACTTAGAACCAACCCAAGTTGTTGGGCTATGAGCAGCCTCAAGCGCGACTACCACTCACTATGCTCGGCCTTTTATATATTTTTCTCCGAATTTCAAATTATTTTTTGCCAAAAATAATGCGTGTCCTTTGCTTTCTTGTCGGTCAGCGACGCCGGTGGTACTGATGTCCACGGGTGACGGTTGAAGTTTACGCTGGTTTCAAACGGCGACTATGCGGTGTGTTATTTTGATGTATACGATTGAAATCGATTGCGGTGACAACAGAAGGTGTATGAAAACGCAAAAACTGAACACACGGCGTCTGTACGCAATTGGTTCTTTGCTCGTTTATTAACTATTTCATACTGTTTTCGTTGCCAGGTTCAAACAAAACTCGGAGCGCGCGTTCCAGCTATCGCAGTGGTTCGAGCACGGCGGCGTTTGTGTCCTCGGCTACGAAATGTTCAGGAACCTCTCCGCTGATAAAGGCAAGAAGTTCAAAAAGAAGATATTGAAGAACTTTCAAGAGAGTCTCGTCGATCCAGGTCAGTGGATTTATTCTTTAACATTAGCTGAGAGAATTTATTTTCAAAATATTTTGTTTATATTTAGGTATACAATTGCGATTTAGACTTTAATTAATAATTTAATAATCAAGTAAATTGATTATAAACAGTATTTCATACCCATATTACATTATTGTAATCTGCTAAAAATGTATTAAGTTTCCACATAGCTACATGCTAGAGGTTAAACGTAATGTATTGACCAGGTCCGGACTTGGTGGTGTGTGACGAGGGCCACCTTCTGAAGAACGAGAAGACTTCGCTCTCGCAGTCCATGAACCGGGTGAAGACGCGCCGTAGGATAGTGCTCACCGGCACCCCCCTTCAGAACAACCTCAAAGAGTGTAAGTTATAAATATTTACACACACATGTATCCTCGCTTAAAAATTATGTACGTCGAAAGTGTACACTATAAACGACACATATCGATGTGAAAAAGTTTTTCACGTAAATATTTGTCATGATTGAAAATTTTACATGGGACCTCTCTTCAGAGGGTCACTAACTAGAATACGAGCTAATAATATGTCATCCGAAAACACTGGTTCCTGTAAAAGTGTTGTTTATAATACAGGTTTTTTGTGAAAGAAACATTGTCACAATTCCCATGCGACGGTCAAATAATTTACGACATCGACATCGATATTTAACTACACTTTAACAGCATAGAGTTAATTCATATGATGTCAGTGATAGCTTTGAGTGTAAACGCTGGGCTGGTATACATATTTCAATGTATTATATTTTAATTTAGAGCAATAATACTACATCAGACCAATTGCCACCTTATATGACACTGTTGTCCTCAACAATGGCACTGTCCTTCTCCTCAACAGATTACTGCATGGTCCAGTTCGTGAAACCGAACCTACTGGGAAAGTACAACGAATACTTGAATCGATTTGTGAATCCCATCACCAACGGACAGTACACGGACTCCACGGAGCACGACATCCGAGTTATGAAACGGCGGTCGCACGTGTTGCATAAGATGTTAGACGGAGCTGTGCAGGTAATTTTAGCAATCAACAATATAACGGAATTAATTTATGTAACGTTAATCGTGATTGAGTGACACACTACTCACATCTTGCGCTGATGGACGAACAAGTACAATAATTTTACACCAAGGGTTCCTTATATATTGTAAGACAGCAATATGAATGATGATTTGAATTTGAATGCATTATATACAC
>DWPA01007619.1:0-10213 GCA_018251375.1 Calpodes ethlius | reverse complement strand
CAATCATTTCAAAGAATAGTGTATAACAAATTGTAGATTCAACACAATGTGGGTATGGGTATGTTAATATTAATAAGGCATTTAATAATAGCTAGTTGGCTTGTTTGTTTCCATTACAAAAGCAAATTTCAATTAAAATTAAAATATATCTATACCATAATTCCAATTTTAAAAATTAATAACTTGATAATGATGAATTTAATAACATTAAAATGGGTAATTAAACAAAAACTCAAGATCACTAAAGACATATTATTGTCCTAGTTTTGTAAAACCTATTGCTATACCTCCAAATTATCACTGCCATCTGCTTCCCTGTTGATAATATCAAAGACTTCCTCACTGAGCTTCTCTCCCTGTGCATACCCTGAGGCCCAGTTATTTCCGGCACCACCTCCATGCTTAGACAAGTACACATTCTCCGGGTTGTATAACTGGAATTATGCATAAAAGGTTGAGGTATTGATCCTACTACTCTATTAATTAAAATGCCATATTGTTTTATTTTTTTTTATTGAAACTACAAGAGCAAATCATCTGAAAGTAAGATTAATGTTGAAGCTACTACTTTTATTTCTATATAATTATTATGTTAAATACTAATACTTACTTTAGCATATGGTGAATTCAAAATTGTATGAATAACTCTCGGTTCCAAATCTAGGAGAACAGCTCTAGGTATGTAATGATCGTCGTCAGCTTGATAAAAGAACACATCTTTCCGATCAGAACCCGCTGAAGCGAATTCCTCCAAAATACCTTCGGGAGATATACCGTGTTCTATGCATAACTGCTTCCAAAATTCAAACCCAACTGAAATTTATACACACAATAATATTAAACACTTAACAGTTATTACTTACCATCAATTTAACCGAAACAAATTTTAAAATACTTAAGCAACATTTTATTACTTTGATTGCCGCACTGGCCAAGTTGGAGAGTTATCATTTCACTCGGCATTTTGTTTTATTGAAAATAGTTGATACTACTTGAAAATGTATAACAATCGTAACAATTAATTTTGTTCAGTACTTTAATTTGAATTATTGAACAATACAATTTAACACCCACTCTGCGGCTGCCGTTCATAAACACTATTGTCAATGTCACAGTTGTCAGGGAAACATGTCAGATTCTATTATTGTCAATGTCAAAAAAAAGAAAAAGTACCATAACTTCACAGTTTATTTAAACAGAACCTTACACTAATTTCACATACATAGCGTGTTTATTTAGTCTGTGAATGACATTTTTATCAATTACTCTATGCAACTATGAATGTCAAAACTTTAACTGTCAGTTTCAGTAAAGTATGCAAAGTTACGCGAACTTTTTATTTTATTTTATATATTATTTTGTAAAACATAACAGTTCCTGATGTAATCTTACTCAGATTATATTGTTGAATAAAGTTATTGTTTTCTTATAAGTTTCGAATTGGACAAAACTATAAGGTAACTATAATAAATTCAACTTGATGTCCTTCACTTTGTTCAAATATTTCTCAATTCAATGCAATGCAACCTACGACAACTTACGAGTTACGAGTCGTGCTATGAGGCTTGTAGGTAGAATAATGTCATCTTGGGCGTTATTTCGTAACAGTTTTTCGTACATGGTAGCTAGTTATAAAATTTCTCACTAACGACAGATAGAACAATATTTATAGTAATGTAATTTGAATCGAAGTTACAGGATAATTTTGTTACAATTATCATTCCGAATAAGTTGGTATCTTAAAATTATATATGTAATTGTATTATATATACTTTTTAACCAATAGTTTCTGTTAACAGATACAAAAAAAGCAAAATGCCGCGCAAGTTACTGAAATTCCTTATCGTATTCGACAACACCTCGTTGCTGTACTTTCCCGGCCAGTTCCTCTCGGGAAAAGTTCTCATGGAGCTACAAGATGATACTCCTGTTCTGGGTAAGTTGAGTGGCTGCTGTATTCATGTCTCTCTCTTTTTTTTTTAATAAAAAAAGTAAGTAATATTGTTTACTAATGAAAAGTACTTGACTTTTGAACCACAATCATATTATAATTAGTATTTTTTTTGTGAAATTTTATTAAATATTTTAGATTAGTCTAAAACTGAAAGAGACTATCATTATAATTAATTGTATATTATAGCAAAATTGAGGTAAAGAAAAACAAAAAATATGTAATTAATTATTTAAATTTGACTATATTAAATGTAAATAATTTACATAATAACATTATAATCTGTTAAGTTCATGCAAATCAATGAAGTTTTCATTACATACAAACTCTTTTTTCTACTTGCAATGCGACAATAAGGAAGTCTAGTAAGTGATACATTATTAGCTAATTAGAATAATTGATTGAACTCATTTTTAAGAATTTAATTAGTGTGCAAATACAACTCTATATAATATTGTGTTAGAAAGTCAATCAAATTAATATATATATAGTTCTAAATAATGATTATTATGTAGAAGCAAAATGCTGCTCAGCAGATTATCCAAGTTTTTATTAATTTATGTGTTTGTTTGTTACATGACTCCTAATAATGCATAATATTTTTTTGGTTCATTTACCTATGTAATGGCTACTTACAAAAAATTATACTAGTATTAATCCTCTGTTGGCAGGATTGCATTTTCATGTGATTGGAGAAGGTGTTGTTAGAGTCGGCTCTGGCAGACATGAGAGGCTGTACGATAAGGAAAATTATATAGACTTCAGAATGAGATTGTTGGGTGAACCAGGTAAAAGTGTTGTTGTGTTATGTGTATACAGTCTACACTTATAACTTACATTTTTTTGTGTATCATTTACATATAAAATCATGCTTGTCTTAGTAATGTGGTAGATATTTGGTAGTCTAGTTGGTAGTGACCCTGCCTGCAAAGTGAGGGGTCCTGAGTTTGATTCCCGGCCAGGGCAGATATTTCTGTAACACAGGGAAACCTATTGTGGGGGTATGAGTGTATTAGCTTTTATTATTCCATACAAACTTTGTTTCTTCAAACATTATTATTGTATGGTAAAAAAAAATTATTAATTAAATCTGTATTAACCAATATCTGTTTATGAAACAGGTCACGGTGCATCAGTTTTATCACCAGGAATACACAGCTTCCCATTCAAGTTAGGTCTGCCAATGGGACTGCCTTCCACATTCCTGGGCACACATGGATGGGTGCAGTACTATTGTAAAGCAGCTCTGCGGGAGCCCAATGGCTTGACCCATAAAAATCAGCAAGTCTTCATTGTAATGAATCCAATTGATCTAAACTTGGAGCCGCCTGTTTTATCTGTGAGTTAAACTTTTATTCCATTGTGAAATGTTTTTTTGTCTTAATATTTCTGTTGATATTTAGTTTTTTGTTGCATTATTTGTGTATAAGTAACTATAACATTAACCAGTGGTGTGAATATAGTTTATATTCATACAAATACTGAAATAAGCATATACATTGGTTCTATAGTTATTGTGTGACCTTTCAAATAATAAAGTGAAAAAGAATAAAAAAGACAATGTCCTGGCATCTCAGCTCATTCATTTTTAAATTAGATAAATTATCGATATTGTTTATGAATGAATGTTACAATATAATTATGTTTAAGCTTATAACAAATTTAACAAATAGTCTTCCCTGAAGATAGAAGATATAATTAAATTCAGTATAACAATTGTAATAAATCTCAGCCTCTTCCAAAACGGTACAACTATCACAATTGGATGTAAATTATAAATATAATGGTGTTATGTCAGAAATAGAATTAAATGAGGTGTGCTGATCATCATTATGTAATTTTTCTCAGACAGTTACATTGTTTATTATTCATATATTTGACACACTTATTTCACAGTCATTCCAACTATAACACTGTATAAGAAGTGAAATTTTACATTAGACTGTAAATCGGCGTTCTGTGTCTGTTATCTGAAAGTAATATACTCTTGCAAGGTCTAAATGTATATTGAATTCATGTCGTCTCATGTTTACTTAGCTGTTAGCGACTGTTTTGTCAGTCTGTTAATATATGAATAGTGATATTGTGTGTGATGTTCAAAACTAGTACATTTGATAGACTCCCCCACTCATCTAAGGGTTCTGGATATGATGGATTGGTCTTTACAAACACGTGATAGATAAAATTTTGTTGTCATAACGCAACATACATATTGTAAAGTTTACAATATTTAAAAAATTGGTATACTTATAAGTTAAATTGTTAGTAATAACACGGATGTTTCGTGTGATCAATTCGTTTCCATGTACCAGTAACATAATCGACACATGCTTCGATAATGAAGCGAGGAGAATTGATGTTGATGAATTCAAGGTAGGGAAAGTAATTAATGGAGCATGGCGGCTAGCTGGCGAGGCGGCCGTGGTCCGTGACATGCATAATAATATACAGATATAGCGCGCTTTGTTCTCTGGGGCAACGTTATTTCTGCAGAATTGCACATCTTCTATTTTTATAACAGATCTAGCGACCAGATTAAGATTCACACAGGAAAATTAAAATATTTAAAACTGTAGCCTCTATCACTGAAAGATAACGTAGCACGTATGGTGAAAATTTCTTTAATATCGGATGAGTAATTTCCAAGATTATATTATCTCTATGTAATATTATTATTAAAGTACCGGGGAATAAAAAACAAGGCGAGATTGCATCAACTCTTTTATTTATAATTGTTATCTCAAAAGATTTTTTATACACGATAAATCGAAGAGTATTGAAAATCATACACTAAAAACGTGTGTATTACACAACGTTTTTTAGGATGTTTGTCTGTTTTTGTTTCCCCTGGGCCAAGGTCAAGTTTATTGTATTTTGTCTATCTCTCCGTTAATTGACTCTTTGCGTAGTGATCGTGGTATCGCGGTGGTTGTTTTATGTTGCCATAGGTGTCGCAGGTGATTTTCTAGAAAGTTGTCGTTGCGATTCATATGCTCAAAATATCTTAGAATACGCTTATTAACGGTGGATTTTTAGAGTGCGATTGTGCGCTGTGCAGTCCAAGATATGCCAAGTAATCGCTTCGACACCATATCTTCAAAGCGTCAATTTTAGGGTGGTCTTGATTCCGAATCGTTCATGTTTCTGTAGCATTAAGGAAAAACTAAACTCCTTATTAATTTGGCCTTGGAGATTTTGGTAGTATTGGGATTTTTTCCGCTTCCTTTTTACCTATACACGAAGATAAAAATAGTTTCATCATAATATATTCGAACTTATGAAGTAATTTTATCCCGAGGTTTCGTGTAACTAGTGTTGGAAGAATGGCCGGTTGTTGTTTGCTTGATGAGTAAAGTATCATTGACTTTCAGCAAGAGTTGGAGCTGACGGTGGAACACAAGTTGGGCGTGGGGTGCGTGGGCGGCGGCGCTGTGGCGTGTCGCGTGGCGCTGGACCGTGGCGCGTACGTCCCCGGACAGAGCATCGCGCTCTCCGCGCACCTCGCCAACCGCTCGCGGACGCACATCCGGTCTACCCGCGCCGCGCTCACCGAGGTAGGCATTGACTGTGACATGCTGACGAGGTGGGAAAACGGACTTATTTCAATATGGAGAATATTACAATTAAAATTTGTCCACCTCCAAGTACTGCTAAGTCTGAAAGTCTGCAGTAATTTCTGCTCTACGTATACCTATTATCCACTTGCACGTATGAGACAGTAACTTGGTAGATTCCATATAATTAATCAAACGAAATATTAGCTCGTACGTTACTGTATTTATTTTAATACTTAAGGTGACTGATTCGAAACTACCCAATGCACATATAACTGTTTCATATTTTTGTTGATTTAACGTTATTTGTTATGCATCTTGGGTTATTATTTGTTATGTTGCTTAGATATGTGGTGTCGTGTGAAAGCCGGAGGAGCTTGCCCTCTTCCTAGGTTAAAAAATCTGATTTTCCCCAGCCATGGCCAGAAGCTGGGTAAGCTGATATGGTAACAGATCCACTGATTAGTGTAGTTTAGTAATGAACCAGTTGAGTAGTGTCGTGTTGTGTTATCGGCAGACGATCCAGTACATGGCGCACGGCAAGGTGGCGGCGCGCGAGGTGCGCGAGCTGTCCCGGCTGGCGCACGGCCGCACGCGCGCGGGCGCCGACGACCACTGGCGCGGCGAGCTGCTGTACGTGCCGCCGCTGCCGCCCACCAACCTGCGCGGCTGCCATCTCATCTCTGTGCACTACGACGTATTTGTGAGTGTGACATTCATTATCTTCCTTCGAGTTACTCTTTTTTTATAATATATAAAAAAGAAGAGAAGCAATGATAGTCCAGTGGTCGTACGTTAGTTTCTCGAATGTCATTCCGAGTTTAAATCCTGCACGCACCTCTAATTCTCAAAAAAATATGTACGTATTACAAGTTTTACTAACACTCGCTTTGGTGAAGGAAAACACCGTGAAGAAACCTATACACCTGAGAGTTCACGTATAAGACAGTAATATGGTTTTCATTGCGATTCCAGTTCATCATCGAGCCCAAGAGCCTGGAGAAAGAAGTGAAGCTGCAGCTTCCGATCTTGCTTGGCACGTACCCGTTCCGCGAGGACGGCGCCGACCAGCCGCCCACGCACTACCCCAGCACGCTGCCCATCTTCCGGCCCTGGCTGCACGAGAAGCCCACCAACTGACCTGCCACCGTCTGCCCTCATGTATCTAATTCTCCCGGTCGCTACAAACGTTCAGGTCGCCGACAACAATAGCATTATTATCAATGAACGTGCACGCACACATTCACCTGACCTTCAAATATGTACTTTACAAACACTGAAAATCCATAAATTTGCTCAAATATGTATGAGTTTAAGAATTTAATCAATTTTATGTACTAGGTTTGTGGTTGCATCCATTTTTCCCTTAGGTACTACAGATAAATACGAATACAATCCATCCATGAGACTGTTTCGTCGACCTGGCTTCATTCTAAACACATATGTACAGTAGACATTCCATTTTATTGAGTACACGCATACTAAATAATTTGACTAACTCCATTGCAACATTAACAGCAATGGTTATTGAAGGGATATCAAGGAATGTTTTAAAGTTCTTAAGTGATACCTTTTTGAGATTGATAATGGACTACTAACTTCTCTAAGCAAGCAGGAACTAGGTCCCCTAGACAGACACTTTGCTATTCACCCTCACGCCAAGTAAAATTATGGCAATGAAATTTGGTGCAAAAACGAATGTCATTTGCCAAACATTGTCTAAGCGAATATATATAGGCTAACAAAGGTAGCAGATAAAGTCAATCTATCAAACGTCTGCACTAATATTAATTCCTACCCTATAAATTCTAGAATAGGCTTCTCCGGTGTGAACTTAGCAATGGTTCCACGGTGCTACGACACAAGGACCTTCACGGAGTGTTCTGTCAAGTTCTAGGGCAACAATACATTGTTCTCGCCTTTGATGTTTTACATGTTAATGTGCGGTGTTTGCTTACCAGGCGACACTTTTGTAGAGCATAGTATGTTAGTACATAATATTACATGTACATACATGTGTGCTATGCTATGTACTGATTACTGATTTATTGGTCGCCCGTGACTCTACTTCTTGGTTGTACTGGGAGTGTCTTGGAAAAAATAGCTCAATTGCCCTACCGTCGTTTGGGTATATGGTTTTTCCATGGCAGTAAAAACTAAATTACCTGTAGAACAGAGCAGTAGAACCATGGGCAATCAATGTTCATTTTATACGAGATATTTTGTTACAGAAGAATCAAGATGAATTAAAAATTACCACAGCTCTAGCTGGGAAGGTTCGCATTATTACTTATAAAGTCTGTGTCCAAGGCAAGCTTTATAAGTCGCGAATCAATTGTGTACTTAATATACAGCGCTACAGTGAGATTGTAGAAAGCATTTAACTTGAAATAAGTAAAAGAAACATAAGACATAGTGGCATTAAAATATTACCGAAATACGAAAGAATATCCTCTCATATCATCAATAATAAAATATTATTATATGATATTTCACACAACTCAAAATATTCTAGTATCAACCCCTTTTTATCTTAAAACTCTTTAATAACGTATAATATTCAAGTGCCATTAAATAAATGTTGTATTTTGAATACATGTATAACTTTTACTAAATTTTATAACTAAGGCTTAACTGTTAATTGATAGTTAACACATTCCATTTACATATTTGATTAAGAGAGCTTTTTGTGTAGTCTAATTGTGGCAATGTATATAACTAACCTGTGATATATTATTCCGTCCATTTTGGGATCGTCGCTCGCCTATCGCCGCAGGAGGCGTTCACTGCGCAGTGTGCGCATATTTTTTATACAATACTTTTACCTATATAAGTTTGGCAAAGGGAAATCTCCTGCCAGGCGCGTCATTCCTGATCACGTTAAAAACTTATATTATAATGATATAAACTTCGTTAGCGTGATTAAAGATGTCCGTGACGTCATCGAGTGACTTCATGTGTTGAAATGATTATTTCTAGTTCAACGCCCAGTGATATGTTGCTAGGCAACATGGACTACATTTGCAAGTACTTCAAACTAAGAGATAGGTACTAGGCGATAAGCGAGTGAACATTATACCGTAGTCATACAACAATGTATTAATATTTTTAAACTATTTTTTTATCAATTTTAGGATAAATATATAATAAAACAATAATAAGCAGTTTGATTTCATAAATTTTATTACATATTCAATTGCACTGAGATGACTCATGATACTTACAAATCTTACGGTTTCGACAAAATATGCAAGTTCATTTCATCGATAACAATGGTACGCAGTCTTTAGTTTTTTATCGAGTTCGAAAATGATCAATAACGCCGGTACACAGAAGCGACATGAAACGCCGAAATTAGAGATATGTTGTGCTATACCAGGGCTGACGACACGCTTACTGTACCTACTACACCCATTCACAAATACACAGTGTTATTTTGTACAAGGAAGCGAGGGCAAGCTGAAATACAACAGTATGATATAATATATAACCATGGACCATTTTATATCAATTCTTTAACTTAATAGCTATAGATTTATATTGAACCGATTACAAATTGAAGTTATCGTGAATCAAACAACTTTTAACCCGGTCCTTTATGGCCCGCTGTTGTACAGATAGTAGCTGATTGGATAATAAAATGTGAAGGGAGAAACTTTTAGCAGAGCCTGCTGCCATGCCTGTAGCAAATTTATACCTAATTTAAAGCATAAAACATATAATCCTACATCCAATTTGGAGAAACATTGGGCGGCACTTTGATTTGCCTTTATACATGCATATACAACCTAATAAGCGCACCGAGTTTGAGAACTGATTGAATGAGAACTTCGAATAAGCTCCAATAATGGCGCCACTTAAGGAAAGCCAAACTCCAGTCGGAGATCACGAGCCAGTTTAAAAGCTTACAAATGAAGAAGCAGGCGAGCGAAATAATATGTTTGATTCTTTACTCGCACTACATAGACACCAGATGAATCATTTAAAAGTATTTACATCGACCAAACATTTAAATTGAAATGGAGACAAAACAAAACAATGTACGCGGACAACAATTTAGTTAAATTCGATGGCGCTAGACGGTGCTACATCCGGCGTCGGTGCGGCGGGCGGGGCTACGCCATCTTGTTGGCGAGCGCGAGGTGCAGCGCGGCCAGCTGCGCCGTCCACTTGTCGAGCGCGCCGTACCGCGCCGCGCCGCGCGCGCCCCGCCCCAGC
The DNA here is from genome assembly GCA_018251375.1 of Calpodes ethlius. Classification (NCBI taxonomy): domain Eukaryota; kingdom Metazoa; phylum Arthropoda; class Insecta; order Lepidoptera; family Hesperiidae; genus Calpodes; species Calpodes ethlius. The sequence continues at coordinate 490 of DWPA01007619.1, read as the reverse complement.
TCCAGCACGGAGTTCACCTGGTCGATGCGCCCGCTGATGGTGCTGCCACATCAACACACACACGTTTAAAACTCTAACACAAGCGACTTTTTTAACGTTACATTTATGACATCGTTACGATAACGGCCCCGTAGCGTAGTTGGTAGTGACCTTGTCTACGATGAATGGGGTCCTGGGTTCGATTACCGACAGGGGCAGATATTTATGTGATAAATATTTGTTCGCGGGTCATGGGTGTTAGTGACGTGTTATTTGTATTGCCCATGTCGCCCGCGGCACAGGGAATCCTGCTGCGGGGGTATGAGTGTGTTAGCGTTTATGTCCTCCATAAAATCTTATGCAAACATTTCTTTCTAGTCCGGGTTGTGAATCACAGGGTTCTAAGGGGCTTGGCAATACTAGTCATAGTTAAAGTTAGTCATAACTAAATGACGTCAAACACATAATAAAGACAACATTTTACCCGACAAATAAGTAGTAATATTTGATC
>DWPA01007618.1:0-10215 GCA_018251375.1 Calpodes ethlius | reverse complement strand
GTCTGTCTGTTACGCTTTCACGCCTAAACCACTGAACCGATTTTGATGAAATTCGGTATGAAGATAGAACTGGACTTGGGAAAGGACATAGGATACTTTTGATTGCGAAAAAAGGGTAGAAGAGGTTGAAATAGGGGATGAAAGTTTGATGCTAGTTAATACATATATCAATAAGTATTACCAGAGGTAGTGATTAGATACAATATTAAAAATGGCCGTTTTATTACCAAATACAGGCCAATGAAATTCTTACCACCCTGACCAACGAAGACCACTATGGTGTCACTGTTTTCTATGACGTTCCCGCTGATCACAGCTGCGCAAGTCCATTCACCTATATCTTCTTGCGTCACGGCCTTTATATTTAGCGAACAATCTCCATAGTCCAAACTTCGGTCCGGTGTGAAGTAAAAGCGATTTAATATTGGACTAAAAATAACACGAGGACAATAAATATATAAATTAAATAAAAAAAAATATTTTCACAATCTATACTAATAAGTATTATAAATGTGAAAGTGTGTTTGTTTTTCGTTATTTCACGGTGCAACTGAGTGTCGCTATGACATGATTTTTGGTCTCTCACACATCTAATTTTTGTGGAAAGATCCATTCCGATGTATATTTTAGCCAAATTAAAGGTAGTGTTTTACAACAAAGCGTTGCCTGGCAACCATTTATAGAAAGAAATAGACAAACTTCCTATTGCTGCTCTTTTCACACATGCGGGCGGAGACGCGGGCAACATCTAGTATAGAAATTTATATCACGGGTTCGGAGCCATTAACTAACTTTATAAATATGTATACGATACTATGCTATATGCTTCACTTTTTCGTATTACTGAATAAAATTAATTAATGTTCCGCTCAACATATTGTGTATCAATTTGTATCCATTCAAATAGCAGTTACAACACAGATCAGTTAAGTTACTTAAGAAAAGACCACGAAACAGATGCCCCGCTAATGTTTATTCGCTACAAGCGTCATGTCAATGTTCATTAAAGAATTAAGATAATATCACTAGAATTTTTAACGCAATTTTTTAGCTTTTTATTAACGGACTCATACATTTGTGTTTCACGCTTAACGCTGACACTTGCAACGTCAAGCAATTTCGCTTTGAGTATTACGACTCGTGATGCTTGCATATGGCAACTATCACTGAAATTTTTGGGGGATTAGAATACAAACTAACAACAATAGTGCCTCGCTATGTCTTCACTGTGATATCACGGCCACAACTACGTCCTAATGCGTTAATTAGTGCGCTAACAATGACATCACACAGATGTGGCCAACACACAGACACATAAATTAGTAGAAAGTAAAATTTGTACAGAACACCATTAATATAGCTTAACATATTTTTCGCGTTAAACAAGGACGCAATCGTTAAGGTTAACGTCAACGTAGATATGGCAGAAACACGAGAGACGCCAGTGTCGCCGATATCGCAGCGAAATCGCCTATCTGGACGGCAAAATGTCGTTCATATGATTAAATCTATCGTAATTTTGTACTTTGCGCCCGCCACATTAATGTGTGAAATTTTGTCGTTGCAATGTTGTGTTGCTGTCGCATTTATTTAAAATAATAGATAATAATATAGTAACAACTGCTTAAAGTTGGTTCTTGTATACCGATAGCAAGCATTCTGTTATCTTCTTAAATCTTACGTTTTCCAACGTAACTTTTTCCAACATGAATTTCCAATTGCATGTTGGAAAAAAAAAACTGCTTAAAGTAATAAAACTGTGAAGGTATTGAACATACTTATCCTTGGTTATAGTGCTATCGATTCTGAAACCAACTCTGTTAGGAGCCAAAAAGCGACAGTAGTCCAAAGGTCTTTTTCCGCTAGCAGTATGGCAATACAACGTGGCCTCACTACCAATAGCCTGGCCTATCTTTTGTTTGTTGGCCGCTAGAGGACCAGTAACTCGAACTTCTACCAGATCAGTTACTTCTACGCCCAACATAGTTCTGGGTCCCATGTGACAAATCCATTCCCCAGCGTCTTCTTGAGTAGCTTGTTTGAAAGTAATTCCACATTCACCAGTTTGTAGACTCTCGCCAGTATACCTTTTTGACAAAAAAATGAGGACAATGATCAAGATTTTTTGATTTTCTTAAAGACTTTTGTTAAAGATCTAGATAACAAGTCGGTTTACACTTTTTATACTGAACGCCTTCATACCATATCTTTTGCTGACTACAAATCTACTAAAATACAATATTTGTCAGTTTGTTATTTCGTAAATACACTAAATTGGGTCAATTCGTGCTTTAATGTAAGTCAGTGGTATGTGCCACTCATAGCTTGTTATTCGGTTAATTATTGTGAATGAAGCAGGAAGGATAAAAATAAAAACCGGCTCAGTGCGTATCAAGCCGCACAGTGTACCGTTCCGTAGTTGTAAGTTGAAGGACTATTACTCGATAACTAGTTAAGCCTATCTGAGGTCATTTGGCTCTGTACAGATACATCTCAAAGCGATGATACGGCGTCACAGTATTGAGTATTTTCCCGCTTGATTTCTAACACCGTCTTTATAAATTTGAACGAGAATTTGACAGAAATACATAAAGCAGAATCCTCGTTTAAAAAAAATAAAATACGAATTTTAAAATTAGAACTGACATACCAATATTGCTGATCTTCGTCCTCTAGAGGTCTTGGAGAGAACTGGGACCCATTGGGGTGTTGAAACCAGCAGTACTGGAGTGACATTTTAGCTTGACACATTACAGTAAACGACATATTCTCTTCGACGAACACTTCCCTTATTTCATTGTCGGTCGCACTAAAATCTCCACCTACATGAAAATCAGTGTCCACATCAATCGTCAGATAATGTTATGCTAAGCTTTAAATGAAATTTTTATTAAACAGCTCCTTTGTCTGAAGCTAATTAATGAGTTTATGTTACAACAATATGAGTTTATGTAACAACAAGAGGACAATGGAATATTTCCGAGTACAGAATTTCAATAAAACGCGAGGGTTTTAATGTCATATTTAAACATGGTCACGCTGTTATTAGAATAAATAAAAGTCTTCTTTATAGTCAGTAATAAAATCAAACTTCGTATGTAAGATGGTAATCTCCATTTTTTATCGAACTGACTACGTGATTCAGTTAGAAATTATTTCACCACTTTTGGGGCTTAGGTAGTAGCTGCGTAAGCCTTAGGTAAGTAGTACAAACTCAAACTTAAACTCAAACTGTTATTCTGTTATTCCATCAATATTTTGGTGATAAAAAACGGAGAAAAAACTCCTAATTCCATTTATACAAAATCCATTAACTACTGATTTCAAATGCATTTTGTATTAGTAACTTGTACAGAAACGGTTGCGAATCGAAAGTATATTTCTAAACACAACCAATATTCTGTTCGAATAACTGATCGATTAGGAAATACCAATTTAAAAATATGCCTGGCCAAATTCAAATATAGTACTACTTTATGGGTGTCTGCCAAATAAACCTTTTTAACGTAATTCCAGTAGTAAAATCTTATTTGTGCAAATGCTGACGAATGGTCTCGACGCTGACACCAAAATCTTAAGCAATATGAGCCTTAAATGTACAGCCATTTCCACCTCAGATCCATATCTAAAGTTTTCGTGCTCGGTCAATTCTGAGGTCAAGTTTCATAAGACCAAAAAAGGGTTTTCCAAATCCTTTATCATGAATGATAGATAAATCGCATTATATTTGAGTTTCTACGCAATTTCAAGTGAAATAGATATACGATATAGATAATGTAAATATGATGGTACTTTTCGAAAAAACTGACGATAAGAACTTGTTTTCTAAATTAAATGAAGCACTTTCTCATGCAGTCTGACATTAAAAGTTGTTTTAGTGGGTAATGTGTTAAAAACATAAAATGTGGTACCGTTTAAGCGATAATAATGCGGCAAACCTTCTCACAAATCCAGAATACCCATTTGTAGCTACAAAGGGCTTTAAACTAAAGTATTAAAGGCTAAGTTTAAGCAGCCTTATGGGAAGTTCAGTCGCAATTAAGCCCATTACCACGTAAATGGGAAACTAGCAAAGTTCGCTTGGCGACCGCACCGCGTCATTAGGAGTTAATGACTAAAAGTAGCTGCACTGCTATACTTCTCACATAAATTACAAACGTATTTGATTGTCCAAGAAGTTGAAGCGCTTTTTTTTAAAAAAAAAAGAAGAATAATTTTCTCACATCGGTATGTACACTTGGGCATAGTCATCTATAGAGCCGAGATGGAGGAAGTGGAAAAGAAGAAGCAAATCAGATTACCTAATGCCTTAACGCATTATCCACCAGTCTACCTTTGGTGTATGTGGATGTAGTCGATCATTTTTAAAGTAAGAAGATTTTGTATCGAAATTTACTTTAATAATTATGCAGAAAACAATTGAATATTTTCAACTACACTTAAACGATAGCTAAAACAGAGTACCTAATAGACTTAGTAAAACTGTGTACTGTAAAAATAAGTGCTAAAATTCATTGTTTATGAAAGTACCTATAAATTATGCATTTTAACAGATTACGAATAGTATTTTTTGGAAATCTTATTGATTAATCTTGATTTTTTGACGCCATGTAAGTACTTTGAAAGACAACATTTTCAGATGTACTATGATCTTTGAACTTACTTCTAGTATTAGCTGCCACGCTAATCAGCGCCTGCATAGGATTCTGCTGTTGAATTTGATTCCCAACCCACATCTGCACGCCAATGGAACAACGCCAAGTACCATAATCGTCGTTCGTTGGCTTTTCTATTGTCATACCGCATTGTCTTTGTGGGAAGCCTTCGCCATAATAACTGAAAAAATATTTTTTAGAACGAAATCCCTTAACGCTTGCGGTTGCAGTGAAATGGGGGAAATCCTTTGTTGTCTATATCGGAAATATGAAGAAAGGGAGACAATATCATAGATTCGTTTGAGGCGGGTTTTTTAATAGGCTACTTGCATTGTAGCATACAATAACAACAACAAAATTATTTTTATTGGGCGCCAAAATAGTATAGGGATATATTAGTATGGAACTCGGTACAACGGGCGATCTCATCACTTAAGTATCGATCTCTTCCAGACAACCTCATATCAAAATAACAGTAAATACATTTGGAACCAGGGTAAGGGTACGAGACCAAAATACAAAAGTTGAAACATAAACTTAAATAACTTCGTTTCATCTGTGAGTCAGAGCTATGGTAATGATAAAGCATTTCTAAACAGTAACCGTATTACGGCGACCCAGAATACTGAGAATACGGTAAAATACCGATTCTGACGATATTTGAATGACGAGTTTAAATTTATAGTCTCGTTCTGAGTATGTGTGTTCTTTTCTTTGTATTATCCGTTGCACATTTTACATAAACATATGAGTACATGAGTACATAACGTTATTTATTTATAATAAATTGCTAATCAAATCAGTTTAATTAAAGCGTTTATACGCATGACATGTTTCCTTGTGTTATCTATTTTCGCAATATGTTTTAAAGACATAAAATTAATTTGAGTCCATTCAGTTTTATGCAGGTGTCAATTATTATCTTAGATTTAAAAGCATAGCGACCGAAATAATGTTTCTTGTTGAACACATAACGATGATAACATAGCAAATTATCACAGCAATGGAAACACGCTTAACAAACGATAATTATTATAATACGTTCATCAATAAATATAGCAAGTGACTATAAAATTAAAATTTTCGTTAACTATATACAAAATGTAAAGAAATACAGTAATAAAAAATAATAATAAATACCTTACAAAACATAGAATTTATTATAAACGTATTACACAGAAAAACATGGATATCATTTCAGTGCCATAGATAAATAATTAGTTTCCAAATTTAATGGAAAATAAAAAAAACTTAAAAGTTTTCTCACCTATGACTACCGTCGCTCAGTCCATCAATAATATTAAAACCGTACAAATGTGATGTCTTTTGGAAGCGGCAGAAAGTAATATTTTTGGAGGTATGCAATATATTGCAATACAGATGCAATTTGTTTGCGCTAGTATCGTGAACGTAGCCCACGTCCAAGCGTTCGGCTGAAAGGAAATAAAAAAAAAGTTATTATAGTTTTCACTAAACTGCTTTAGTACTAATAATAATTACTATCTCAATGCTATACAAATTATAGCTCAAAGAATTGCAAACTATACAGACCCAGCCCTGATGGAAAACCCCCTGTGCACCTTTTTTGAAGAACCCCATATTAATTTACTTAAATAGTCGACACACAAGCATAGGATAATTACCATCCACATAATGTTAAGTACTTACCCTTACACATGTACATTACTAACACCAAAGGTATCAACGATACCCTGCAAGCCGAATAGAACCGGCGAATTCACGTTATTTTTGGTTCTACGATAATACATTCTACAGAAGATTTAAAAAATGATAGCTAACCAGTTATCAAACGCTATCAATATGAATTTACTGTCGGGATTCATTTGGATTGTATAGAACAAGACCCAGAAACCTCTAACAGCAGAAAATGTACGCTATAATCTCATCCGATGTTTTGTAAGCTGCATAAAGCTCAGTTGAGCTTAGACTTAAGAAGGATGGAGCGACTTCCATCCTAAGATATGTTAATGTTAACATTTCATCGTGTGTTCAATGACTATCATATCATAGTAATTAAAGATTATATTAATATTAAATTATACTCACTTTCAACAGCAACTTGTCTAGAAACTGGCAGCTCCGATACCTGACCGGGCAACCCGAGGAGAACATTCCAATTCCCCTGTACAGCCCGCGTCGCTCTATCTAGGACCACGTTACAATGCCCAGGGACTAAGGAGCTATCGGAAAATGGCTTCGCTACTATACAATAGGAGTTTTGTAAGGTTGTTAGCTCTATTTGAGTATGCGTTTGTCCATCCTGTATAGATATAGGCGACGCCGAATACGATGGCACATTTTCTAAAAAATAAAAAATACATGTACAGGGTAAAAATATACAAATTTACGTTGAATTATATGGGAACGTTAGTGATCGTGATCTTGTCTTCGGGGTCATCTAGCACATGTCTACGCTTACTGAAACTGCCCTCAATGTCAACGACCCAGGCCCAGACAACAAGGAGTTAAAAAAATTGCAAATGATTTAAAGTAGGTTGTGGAAAACCAATTTGTCTTTTTAACTATGGTGGGAAGCCCTAAAACACGATGAAGAGTTTCAGTACACATGAACCACGAGCAATCCATGGTCCTAAAGACAAAGTGTAAAGTTTTCTATATTACTGTTCAGTAATCATTAAATCTTTAATTTAATACTTAGTTATCTAAGATAAACAAATCAGTGTTGAAAATCTTGTTACTAATTATCATCCGATTGATTGTTAATTATGTAGTGATTAAATACAATGTAACGTTTCGTAACGTTTTATGACCTTGAATAACCTTACGTATAACAGAGATATGACTTTACTAATTCGTAGGTGCTGCGATCATATAAAAATGTCGCGCAAATTTAAGAGGTAATTGACACGATATTAACGATACACGTTTTAAGAAATTCCATTCATGGAGCCAAGCTATAGACGTGCATATAAGGCGCATTTGAATGCAGCCGTTAACACTGACGTTAATTTGAATGAGACAGTCTGGCCACCACTGACGAGTTATCATACAAAGGGAATGGCAATCTCCTTTTTTATGTAAATAAGAAAGACACTAGCAAACAAGCATCTGACTGTAAGTGGTCATCATTACCTATGGACATTAGAGGCACTAAAAACATCACCAAAACGTTATCAGCAAGAATGAATATCGAAGTTAGAGAATCCTGTACTGTTCAGTAAGTTTTTCAGCTCACAGCTTAAAGGCAAGTCGTTCAGGCACTTAAAAAATAGGGTAGTACCTAGGTTTGACTGCTACATAATCTGGCTGTGCAAAATTGCCAGCAAAACAAATGAAAAATATTTTATGACTAATTTCAGATACATTTTATTTGTAGCCAATTAGGTCAATAACCTTTACTACTGAGCTCGTGTATCATCAGAATTAAATTAATTGCTGCACTTTTTAGCGAACTTCAATTAAAAAGGTCGGTTAAAAGGATTTAGGGATGTCAAAATGTAAATCTACCAGTTAAGTAACTGCATCGAAGTTCTGCTAAAGGTAGACCCAGAACCATATCACATTATGACTGGCTGCACTAACCGTGAAATTATACGAAATTATGATAATTCAAAGCAACGATAAGAACGATATATCATTTCAGCGAATATATGAGTAGTTGATGAAACAAAAAATTACATATTTTACCTTGAACATACACTTCTGTCCAACCAGTGATAGAGTGGTTAGCCCGTGAGGCGGTTAGTCGCCATCTTCCTTCATCTGCCTTGCTCACATTACGCACTCTTACTCCACACGAATCACTCCAACTCTCAAACCTTCAAATTCATATGATGAGGGTATAGCACCAAGATAGTGGGATTAAACCATATATGACTTTTATACCAAGAGATATATATCAGCAGTTCCTAATTATACCTATAATAAGAACTGTATACATAATATATAAGAACTGTGTATACATGTATTTTAATTACGTATTCCGTCATTACCCTTTCCTTCCTAATATTACAAGGAGATAAGGGAACCTGTTTCCTTATAGAAAACAATCTCCAGAACTCCACGGCCCATATCGAAGGCATCACCTACGCGTAACCGGCCATAAATGAAGAGAAAAAAGACAGAAAAATCATATGAATAGTGGGTACACTTTTCCAAATGTATATTGCCATTAAAAATACACAGCCAGGGAATCTTGGACACGACGCTACTTGTGAACCTGACGCTTAATAAAATATTACTATTTAAAAAAAAATAATGTATAGACATTATTGGGTACTATTTGGAAGTATACATATAGTGTTGGCAGTTGCGTTTAACTTAGTTTAGTTTAATAACGTCATAAATAATATTGTATTCAATAGGAATATAACGAAATCTACCTATTGCTTGGAGGCGATTGGGTATTGAACATCAATCCAGTCGGTGACGTCACCTGACAAGACTGTTGATTTTCTAAAGTGCTACTTAGACGAAGAAGCGCTTCATTTCCTTCAGCAACGTGGAGAGTATGTGGCCATCCAATCCCTCGCTGCATTTTTAGAAGATTGCCTAAATGTATTGCAATCTGACATGACGACTGATCCAAAAAACCTATTGAAATACAAATAAAAACAATTTTACATTTTGTTTCTGTTAATATAAGTAGTTATATATGTTGTCTTAGAGAGAAAAGCACACCGACGTACGTTTTCAATAATCTATCTATTCATAATTTCTATAATATCCAGATAAGTTAGTAAGTAAAATAATAAGAAGCACCATGTTATTTTGACAATTTCCAGGCAAGTGACTGGGGGATGATTAATGTATAGAATATTAAGAATAGCTGTAAGTAAAAGATTAATCCACATAATTTATACATTTTACTCTTGATATGCCAACACTCAATATACCTAATCGAACTTTTTAATTTGAATATAATAGGAACACTGACGGCAAATTATTCCAATTCTTCGCGGTACGCATAACAAATGAACCACGTCGTCAATACAGGAAAGATGTTAGATATCCATTGTTAGCTGTATTTGTTTAACACTACTTGAAAATACATACCTATAAATACAACGACGCTTAAATATTTTAAAAACATTTTAGCATCTAATAATAAAACGTTAGGAATGTTATATCTCTGAAAGTAAACTGACCAATAGATAATTAATTAAAGTAATGGTTGATTATTCTTATCGGCCAAATAAAGCATATCAGATGAATGATCGGATGAAATTATATCTTCAATCAGAAATATCGAAGTCAAATTCAATACAAAGGGTGTTTCAAATTTGGTGGAAATATATCCGTTCAAAGAGATTCATTTTACGAAATTCACTTTTTTACTATGCTAAAGGAGGAGCAATACAAAACGTTCATTACCTGAACATGCACATTTACCTATCAGTAAACGTAGAAAAGTCGGTTTTAATGTAAATAAAAATAATCTATCTATCAGCCTTTAAGAGTCCACTGCTGGACATAGGCCTCCCTTAATTTGCACCACTCATACCGGTCCTGAGCCTTCTGAATCCAGCGAATACCCGCTGTCTTCTTCAGGTCGTCAGTCCATCTGGTTGCGGGGCGA
>DWPA01007617.1:0-10217 GCA_018251375.1 Calpodes ethlius | reverse complement strand
GTGCAGGTTTCCTCACGATGTTTTCCTTCACCGAAGCAAGTGATAATTAACTAGTAATACGCACATAACTTTTTTTTAAATTAGAGGTGCGTGTAGGATTCGAACTCACGCCCCCACATTCGGGGAACCAACGTTCGAACCACTAGGCTATCACTGCTGCTATATGTTATTGCTTTCTCTAAAAAGTTGACTATTTTGACGATATTTTTACCCGCGACAGAAGAGACGGTATGTGCGCTTAGGGCGAAAGGATATTTGTGTGTTTTTGTATGGAGACCAATTATACCACTTATCTCTAAAACTACTAGTCCGATTTTAATGCGGTTTTCAGTGAAAAACATGAAACACTGTCGTGTCACGTTATATTGACAGCTATCTGTTTTGTTATTATTATTGTTTTTTTTTTCAATTATATTCAAATACAATTTAACTAGATAATGCGTTATAATAAAATTTTCTTCTAATGTCCTAAATACTCTTTTTTTCCTATTATTAGTGGATGTTTCTCTACAAAAATAGAATAACGTGAAGGATAAAATGTTTATCTTGATATAAAGATTTTGATCTTGTTACGCCAAAGTACGTACGCCTTCTTACGGGCGTACAATAAGCACATACATACTTTTTAAACTATAGTTACCTTTTCAATAGCCTCCATGAACCTGGCATGCACGTCGGTATAGTACTGAGACTTGGCCACGTTGTCCAGGCTGGCGTGGTACTTGGCCATGAGGAGCGCGTTCCAACACAATATGGCGTTCAGATCCACCGGAATGATGGAGCGGGTCTTCAAGTTTGTCAGGTTCCCTGGAGATCATTTGGATTATACATATTTATATTTATTTTTTTAAACGCTAACACACTCATACCCCCGCAATAGTACTCCCTGTCTCATGGGTGGCATGGACAACACTAATACCACGTCACTAACAGCCATGACCAGAGAACAAATATTTATCTGTTACATTAATATCTACCCCGGCCGGGAATCGAACCTAGGAACCCTCGATTCGTAGACAGGATCACTACCAACTAGGCCGTCATATTTATGTAAATTTGTAATATGATGAGTACCAGTGATCGAAATTTTATTATAATTGTTTATAGTATGTGGAAAATATTATAACATTTTTGATTTTTCCAATATAGTCATTAGCTATACATTAGAGTACATAAAATCATAGATATATAAATGCTAAAAGGTTAGTTTCTTAATATTATATTGGGCTAAAGTGAATAATATAACTTTGGTTTACCATAAACAACTTGATCAAATAAATAAAAAAAAATCTTCATCAAAAAAAATATTTTTTCATCACTGAAAAATGGTACCTCAGCGGTGATTATAAAGAAAATGGCGTCCTTTTTTCCTTACATGGCAATATATTCATGTTACCACGGTAACCGTTAAAGGCTTCTTGAACGATTTACTAACTTAGTCTAACCTAGATACGTCTGTCCTTTAATTTTTATGCTATAACCATACTTAAATCTTTTGATGTGCTGTCTTTCCGTGTGTTTGTCTATTTTATTAATTGTATATTTGTACAAACTTCGTGCCTTATAGTATTTGTAACGTTTATATAATTATGTCATTAATTAAAATCAACGCTAACTCCAGTTAGTTACCTTTATTGGTTCCATTGAGTATAAACCATCTGGAGGAGAAATCCCAACCGGACTCGGCGGCTGCTTTTAGCTCAGCGTACATTTCTTCTTTCTTGTCTAGTGTATCGAAGTGCCTGTATTAAAATATGAAAAGAAAAAAAATTATAATAACTTGAAAACTGCCAGTACGTTCTAGGAACTTGACATACCAGGCGGATAAGGCACTATCGAGCGGTATACTATAACAAGCGCAAACCTTGTCCGCTTGCTATATTGAGTCCCTTATAGTTAAGTATAGATGCAAAATGGATCCAACCCATAAAAACCGTTTTTCAGTTATAAAACAAATAACATCTCCACACCAACTTTGGTATATGCAATATTCAAGCTGCTTGGTACGTTTTTCCTAATGAAATATTGCAATTAAATTTGAAAACAAGCTATAGTATTGTTATTTTAATATAACAATTTTACTAAAAGGCTAATGTTCTCAAAAACTAGTTTTAATGTTTGGATCTAATTTGCTTAACGACTAATAGAATCTCAAAAATGTAAAAGTCAACGACGCTTTCATAGTTTTTAATGTTATGAAATGGTACATTAGAGAATTTAAAATCATTATCTAAGTATTACCTCAAATACAACTTTTCTACAAATCACAGATTTGTCGAGGCCCTTTCTGTCTAGTGGAAAACAATTTTAAAACAACTTTGTTATTCAAAATTAAAAATAATAAATAGAAACTATATTTAACACTTAATTATTTATTATTAAATTCCTTTAAATTTGTTAATACGATATTTTTAAAAACAAACTCCAATAGAAACATCCGGGAACATTGTTTATTAATGCGACAAACATAATAGCTTTCTATATTGTGCTTCACTAGCAGGGCACTGTTTCGTCCAACTAAGTTTTTTCTGTGGCCGTGTGTACAGAAATAAAACTTTTTTTATCTAATTCACAGTTGGACGGTTTATTATGGAGTTAATAGAGGAAAATAAACTAAAATAATATTCAAATTAGATAGTGTTATAATGGTAATTCTAAATGATAGTTACCTAGCGCAGTCGATATCTTCTTTGTAACTCTCCGGCCTGGGTCCAGAGGACATATCGTTGTATCGAGCCAACGTGTATCTGGAAGGTGTAAATATTTATATATATAAAAATCCCATGTAATACTGTCTATTACTTCTTTTTTGGGCGATAACGCATCGATAATACATATAGGCGACTGTTCGTTTAAGTATTTACATAAACGTTTGAAATATGATATATTTTTTATATAAAAATATACTAATTATTAAAATAATCCTATAGGCAAATATTGCAAAACAATTCTGATTTTTATATTTCATCATTACATTATATTTTTAAATATTGCGGCAGTCGCTATACCAATAAATAAATATCTTTCTAATTTATAAAACTACAAAAAAAATCTACTCAATCGATCAAAAAAAGAAAACATTAAATTTATACAACGCCTGACGAAAATGAGTAGGAATCATTCGGATGTGGGTAGTTTTGTTTATTGAATCAAAGGAGGGTAGTTAATGATAAATTTACTTGTGTCCATCGTAGTCTATTTCCACCGTATGGTTCGTCATCCAGAAGTCGAACTCCCTATCCATGGTATGGATGTGCTGTCTCAAGAAGTCTATATCATAAGAGTCATCCATAATCAACTTCACCATTGGGATGAGAAGCGGAGGTTGGGATCTGAAAGTTAATTAAAAAAATAGACAATTATTTTTTTTAATCCAGTGGCAGATTGGCTTGGGGTAGAGGATCTTGGGTTTGATATCTGGCAGATGTAACTATATTATTCTAACCATTGTACGGAGTAAGAAGAAAGTTGACATACAGTCAGACCATTTCCAGAATTATAAAAAAGGATTGATTTTTTTTGATAAAACACAAAACATATATTGATTTAACTTGATGTTCATTATAACTTTCTAACAGAATAAAGGTATTACCCCAAAGACTCATCAATGATGTGAGCATAACAATTTAGCGATTATTGTGTTACAAAAATACAATTTAAACATTAGTTAAGCCCATCTGAGCCACGGAAATAAGGGGAGGCCTATTTCGAGCGGTGGACCTTCAAGCCTTATAGATAGACACTTCAATATCAAGTTAATTGTTAAGACGGCCTCGTAGCCTAGTTGGTAGTGACCCTGCCTCCGAAGCAACGGGTCCTGGGTTTGATTCCCGGCCAGGCAGATATTTATGTGACAGATAAATATTTGTCCTCGGGTCATGGGTGTCAGTGCCGTGTTTGTGTTGTCCATGCCACGCGCGACACAGGGAATCATACTGCGAGGTATGAGTGTGTTAGCGTTTATATATTTATTTATTTTATTAAATTAACGTCTTATGTTGTTTAGTGCGACGATATAATTAAGCATTAGGATTTAAAGCAGTATTAAATATTTAAAGTTCGTTACTGCAACTGGTTGTTAACGACACAATAGAATAAGACAATGGTACAATAACATCTGATATTGATGAGCCTCAGAACATAGACAGATTTGTGACACGTAAATACGTCATCCAATATTATATCCATCAAAAATTGATCTTCAAAGTCCTTTAAACAATAGCCTACGTTAAATCACGTCATATTAGCACTCAGCTTTCTGATTACATTTATTTCTGACTTCTATAGTAATCAAAACTTCAAATACAACGTAATTAAAGCTATTTTTTCATCAGATTTACGAGAGAGCTATGCTACGGATATGTGATATCCACCAATGAGATCGCTTGATTTTCAATTGTCTTTCATTACCAACCAATCGTATGTGTGTTTACTTTAAACATTCCTGATGAAAATACAGCTTATATCAGCATGAACGTACCTCATAACATAATATATCCGACCACCGTTAGGTATGAAGCCAATCCTCTCCACAATATTGAGGAAGTTGGACACCATCCCGCGAGCCGTGGACCTCATCTCCGACAGCAGAAGACCCTTGATAATCCAGTAGGAGTCCCAGTAGTAGAATTCACGGAAACGACCACCTGGAAAGCAAATACAGAATATTATAATGAGATAAAGCGCTCGTTATACGAAAGCTTCTCTTAATTCTAAATTATTAAGCAATAGCGCGTATATCCGGTAGTTGGATAACTTACTGCTAGTGGTAAAGTTTAGAACGCTTTCATAATTTGAAGAGTACGTAAAGTCATCAGAGTTTTTATCATAGCTGACTTTGAACCATGTCGGAGAGTTCAGGTGAAAGAAAAACATCCGACTTTTGAGCCATCTCATTTTACCACCAATCCGCACTGGAGCAGTAAAAACAGTCTTTATAAATATAGATAATATTAGACACCTAAATATTTATAGTAGGCTAATATCATTATTTAGTACGGCAGGCCCGCATTAGTCTGTCTACTAACGATAATAACTTAGGCACCAAGTCACTGGTTCGATTATCCAACAATTTTAAGTGTATACCTAAAGTTAAAAACAATTTTAATATTATAAAGCATAATTCTTATAATATTCAATTATTAGGTGTTTTCAAAATACTTACATTAAAACTTCTCTCATAACGTTATATCCAGGTTGAGACAATTGTATTTAGACAGACATAATTTTTAGCTATATACTAAGTAAAATATTTTTTTTATTTAAATTCATGTCATTCACAACACACATGGGCAACACACACACAACCAAACCAACAATAAAAATAAACAGATATTTAACGTCATCATACAAATTCCTGCCCCGCTGGGAATCGAACCCAGGACCAAATGCATCAATGTATTGCGTCAAAGAAAAAAAGAAGAAAAAGAAACCATCAAAAATCTTTACACTTGTGAGTTCTCTCGCCAGGCGAGGTTAATACCAGTCCAGCAACGACTGGTCTTGTTCGGAATTTGTATATAAACAAGCAGTCCAGAAAACTTCGATACCATGATTCAGGTCGTGCATGACGTCATCACAACGAACATCTTAACAAAGGACGGCATATCTATCGAGAGTATACCCAAGCAGATAAACTTGGCTACTTCTCTTTAAACTTCTTGACCTACAGAAGAAACCCACCTGGCACTATCACAGGATTGTCCACGTATATAATGGAGTACAAATCCTGGTTATTCTTCACATCCTCAGTCATCTTGCGGCCCAGTTTCAGCCACAACCGGTTCAGTTCCTCAGCCCATTGATACAGTTGAGGATCTTTGATTCTCTGAAGGAAAGCTGTGAAATGAAGAGAATTGATTAAATACAGAAAGATTTTCTTAATGACCTCAATCCAAATCCATGGTGTTAAGGTTTCGAGGATTAATAAAATAATAGACGCAATAATAGAACAAGTATTAATCTGCCACATAAAGATCTGCCCCGGCGAGGAATTGAACGCAGGATCCTTCGTTTCGCAAGCAGGGTCACTACCAACTAGGTTACGCAGTCAATTATCAATATTATTATTAAGCCATATTGTGGCCACTTAACATCAGACTAAGATTTCTTAGATGACAAAGATTTTTGGGTTTAAAAATGACATAAATGACATGTTTTCGACGTGTTACAGTTCTAAATATGGAGGAATCATCCATTTTCCTCGGCAAATCTAACCTGGCACTGCTGCACCAAATGACCATCATTAGGTGGCCCCGATTCGATTCGATTGAATATATATTTGTATTTAAATCTTACTGGGATTAGCTTTCCAATCCGTTGGCGTCCAATCCTCGAATTCGGAGCCCTCAGGATCAAAATTCTGGTTCACGAATTCCTTAATGTCAGCTTTCGTCGGGTGGTGACCTGTCCTGAATAAAAACAGTATTGTATAATAAACAACCAATTATAGTTTTTTTATCAGGAAAGAGAAGTTATTTCACTGTTTATCATTGATCACCTTTCAGATTAAGAAGGATAAAGATCGGCTCCATAAAGCACGGAATATGAAGTGTCAAGTTCTTGATAATTCATATAAGCATTTGCTGTCCAAACAACGAGGAAATAGCGTGAGGTCCTTAGAATTGAAGATCACTCACTTTCTCCAGAGCAATTGTGAAGGTACCGTTGAATGGAAGTAATTTGGGTAGAATAGAATCACTTCTGCAAGTAAAGTGGCCTATGTTCAAGCCTTAACTTTAGCAAGATTTTGGAAAGGAGGTATCCTTTCAACTATTTGATCATAACTGACAGGGTACCCTGTAACAGTTGTAAGTTCTGACGTTGTAGTATCCAAACGTTTGAAATAACAACGAAGAAATTCAGAAAGACAACTTATTAATGTAAATTGTTCAGCTCAAACAACTTCGTCCTACAAGAGAATCGAAATGGCTACCTGTTCATCATCTCGTAGAAGTGTTCCATGGTGATCTCGGGAGATACCTTGATCTTCATATCGACGAATGTCTTCGAGTCATTGTAGAGGCCTGCCATCTGCACCGTGTCCAGCAGGGGGCCGTGGCAGTAGATCAAGCTGGAAGTAGAAGGTTACAGTGAACAAAAGCATATCAAGAAGCAGTGAAACAAGCCCGCTTCGTTGGGAGAAATAAATTTTGTCTATTGGAAGTCGACACTTTACAGCGCCGCCTGGTGGCGAGTTAAATCAATGGGCATTAGCATATAAACCTTCTCCGTGGAAAAATACATATACATACCAATTTTCATAATAATCGGTCGAATAGATTCAGAGTTCTTCGATTTCATATATATTCAAATATCCTTATTTATTTATATATTAGTAAAGTTGATTTTTATAGTAGGTAATATGATATGCATTTCATATGACGATATTTATGCGGTGATTGAAATAAAGGAAGTTTTTTTTCAATAGACAACAACGCTCACTTGAATTTTAAGCGTTGAATACATCAAGACGTGTTTTTATGTATGTGAGAGCACGTGCTCGTGCGTACATGTATGCGTGCGTGTATGCATTCGTGCGTATGTGTGTGACAGATACATTTTTCTTTCTGAGTATCTGTTTTGTTTGTATTATCTATGCTACCAATACCGTTGGGATCCTAGTTCGGGGATATAAGTCTAAAGGGTTCATGAATCTATTCAGACCAACTCATTTGATGTAGAATAACATTTATCTCCGGCATTGTCATCATGGATGCCCACGCATGGATACGCTCATGATAAATAGATTAAGAGTTTACAGTTGTTATCTTAAAAGATATGTCACGGATGCAAGACTCGACTCACCTCACATTAACACTTGATACAATAAAACTTGAATGAATTTAAGGAAAGTTAAACATGTTTCTTTGGATGCTGGCATAAACATTTCGCCGCCATTTTGGTTTACCAAAGTTACGCTAGAATATAAGAATTTATACTATGGGTAAAGAACATATTGACAAATGAAAAATGAGTTTGTATATTACGTGGCAGACATATTTGGACGTAAATATCGCAAAAGTAGAGAATTCGAACAAGAATATAAGAAGTATTACAACTCAAGAGACCAGATCCGCCATTAATGTTCTATGCATTTTAAAAATTCAAATTTAGAATTATATTTACAGTATAATCGAATATACTAGATATAAAAACGAATAAAAGTGTTCATATTTTTATTTTTTTAATCATTAGAACTCACTTCAAAATATCTATTGGTACGTTGCATCCGTCCAATAATTATGTAATATTTTTTTTTCTGTTATAATTCATAAATTAACTTAAAGCTCCAACATTAAAAAATGCAAATGTCAAAATTTTTTTTTTTTGCTTTTTTATATGTTTTTACAGTACTTTATTTAAAAATCCGTTTGACAACTATATATTTAAATATATTCCACAGTAACGGTTTCGAAATCACGCAACCACGTGCAACAATTGCATAACAAGCAGCCTTGGCAAGTAAGCATGTAGATATTTGCATTTATGACGTTAATCTGCGAATAATTTGTATTATAAAGGTATCACTGACGATGTAATTAATAAAGGTATCAGAACCAGTTTAAAGCGGTTCTTGTTGCCTAGGTTATGAATGTCACGTGATTCAAGTTCCTATTTCGAACTATAGCCTTTTTTTTATTTTCGCAGATATTTTTTTTTGTATGTTGCCAGTGTTTTGCCATATTTAATATAGTGATGTATCGCAATCGGTAGGAAATATACAATGATTACCGATTTGTCTAATAAAACTTAATATTACTTGTAATCAAAAACAAAACTCAGTATAAATTCGGTATTAAGCGAATCTGTATTGTTATATTAATTATATTTTTTTAGAATTATATCACATTTTCGTAGTAAGTCCACTTTCAAGCCATGTAATGATTATTTAACTAAAGATTCCAGAAGTTATTTAATATGATCTATATATTAATTTGTGTGCAATTATATCGACAAATATAAGTAATTACTAGATGGCAAACAAATTCCAGAGCGGGATCTGCCTGGGTATCCTCACGTCCATGACCGAAGAACGGACAAAAATAGGATAGAAAATAGTAAAGTTAGTTCTTCATCACAAATGAAACAAATTGGAAATGGCCGTAAATCGAATTTATATTTTACAAGCTGTGCCCGCGACTTCGTCTGCGTGGAATTTAACAAAAAATGTTTTACTTTCGCCTAACTTACTCATTATTACATCAGCTACCTGGCAATAAAAGTCCCATCAAAATCGGTCCAAACATTTCAGAGATTAGCCAGAACAAACAGACAGACAAAAATTGAAAAAAATGTTCTTTGATATATGTACCATATGTACTATATTCATATGCATATAGTAAATAGCGTTTATTTCAATATTACAAATAGACACGGCAATTTTATTTATATGTATAGATTATTTACTGCAAGTACAGAGACAGACAGACCTTAGTGAATAATTTTAATGACACTTTTTGGCTTAAGACACTTTGACTAGCTGTGCAAAAGCGTTAATTATATTGTCGTTTCATTTAAATAAATGAAAGACCATATTAAGACTATTTAATCTGCGTCGCGTTTAATACTCTGTGCGTTTGTAGTTTCCGATTTCTCTCTCACTCACTCTGGCGTAATGTTCCGGTCAATTCGAGAATCCCGTGCGATGCGCTTAAGCAGCCAATATTATTGTTTTTCAAAATATAAGTTGATCTCTAACTGAAATTCTAATCCACAGCTCGAACCACAAAGCCCAGAGCTTAAAATAATACCATTACATAAATATAAATGGATACTTTAGATAATAGTTTTGTTAATGACGTAATAGTCTCGTAAGATATAGTCGCTGGATGACCGAGCTACGCTCAGAGGCAATAGTCTCGTATGATATAGTCCCTGGATGACCGAATGTCTTTTTTAGTTTGATGAAATATGAATAATATATTTAGATCTTAGGGACATAAATAAAAAATAAATAATATTAAATATTTTTTTTTAAATAAATATAATTTCTCCTTACAAAAAAAATAACTCCAAAAATAGAAAAAATAAACGAAAAAATCGGACCGAGATTTGAACCCGGGTTTCCTGCCTTGTAAGGCACCCGATTTCCCGAGCAAGCCATTCTAACTTTGATAATGAAGGCGAAATTTAGCTTCATATTCTAATGATATTGTAGGAGGTTTTTATTCAATGAAAACCTCCTACAATATCATTAGAATATGAAGCTAAATTTA
>DWPA01007616.1:0-10217 GCA_018251375.1 Calpodes ethlius | reverse complement strand
GGAAGACATTGTCAAAGTGCCGATAGAAATGTAAGCAACCCTCATTGTTATTACTGGCTCTCCGACAGCGTTACTGAAACATGCATTAACATTTGACATAAAATTTCAGAAGGAATGGTCCAGCCATCTAAACAGGCGACACATACCCTATCACCATGCAAGAACTATGGGGATTAAATTGACGCCACCACTTCACCTGGGTGCACTATGAACCCCCTATATATCTATTAGATAGATAATTGGAAACGGCCTTTAAAGCCACATAGTCACACATTACATTGCAATCAGGTATAGACCAGGAAGGAGGAAGTAGTTACTCCTGGAAGTCCTTCCTATGTATCACTCGGCTTAAAGTTAACTGTAGACATGCGAAATAAAAATGTTCTTTACAAATATAACTCGCTACCTATATCTTACATACATCTTGTCAAAATCATCCCAACCCATAACTGTCTCACAGCTGGGCTCTGGTCTCCTCTCACAATATGAGGGGTAAAGTTTATAGTCCACCACGCTGGCCAAGTGCAGATTTCACACACCATTCAGAACAATACGGGGAACTCTCAAGAGCACAGGTTTCCTCACGCTTTATTTCTTTACCAAAGCAAGTGATAATTAGCTTGTAATAGACACATAACTTCTTAAAAATTAGAGGTGTGTGCAGGATTTGAAATCTCGCCCCCACGTTCCAACATGTAAAAAAAAATACCAACAAAATATTATTTAACATCTCTGTTTAACCACATCGATACAATAATACGGATTATCGTCACAGAAAATAGTTTAGATATAGTTGTTGTGGGATTAATTTCGGCAAACCATAACTTTAGGGTATTCAATAACAAATAGTTTTGTTAAAGTTCGACCATGATATCTCAGTTAGCCCAACTAATGTCAAAGCGATTAAATTCACTACAACATTTCCGCAAACACTACCGGTTGTGGCGAAGACGATGATAGTGTTAACTTAATAGTTTAAACCCAACAAGGTTGATAAACAATTAACGGTAATTGATTTTAATAAGATAACAACAAAGCTAAACCTGCTTTAGATACTCGATTTAAACAACGTAAAGAGGCAAAATATAATAAGCTTTGACTAGGTACAAGATACGCGATAAAGACAGTTGATTAAAAGCACTTAGGGATTACATGTAAGATTATTAATTGAAGCAACATTAAAGTTCTATACATTCACATAGAAATTTAAAATCAAAAAAAAAAAAATGCTTTGAATAAATAAAAGCTACTTTTAACCCCATACTAGGATTTTCTGGTTAGTTAATACCATAAACAACAAAAAGACAAAAACACATGTAACAGACAGAGAATAGTTTAAACTCGTCATTAGAATTTTTGCTTCGCTGGTAATTGATCCCAGTGCTCTTTGAAAGCGGTTGGATGTGCTAACCATTGGTCATCAATTAATTAGTAAGTGTAAATTTACCAATAAGAATTATTTGATAATGCATATTTCAGATTTTTAGAAGAACACAGAACAGTCTATGCATTTGAATTCAATAATCTCCATAAATATTAAACGAATTTTCATGTGATTTTACAAACACCCAGCAATCAAGTAATTCTTTATTACAGATTTACATTAGATTTATTTTATAATTTAAATAGCCATTAAAATAATCAAAGTGAAATTTATACCTAACCACAATACCAATCGTGCAAACACGAAATAACCAAAGTAAAGTTCAGGACACAATTTGAATAATAGTCAAATTTCCATATCGGTATTCATCAGTGAGGTTGTTTACTGTCGCACCGTTTAGAACCGCTAGGCACGGGATGTCGCTAGTTTCAAGAATTATGGCCCACTGTGGTCTAAGAATAACATTTTCAATAAAGGAAAACGTTTCTGTGTAGTGTTTCAATTATAAATCATCTACATTTGTTATGTTAGCAGTAACTACGTTATTTTTGCTTCAAGAATTCCATACTTTCGTAACCGTACTCGAAACAATGTTCATACGGGAGTATTCATATTGAAATATGTTTTTTTATCCCTAAATTACAGGCACACTTTTGTATTCGAAAAAATAAGAACATTATTGTTCACTATTGAAAAGTTCCTTCGTCTGGAACAAACCGTGATAGTACCGTTTGGCGATATGTGTCATAAAATGCATTGTCAATTATTGAACTAAAGCAATTTGTAATATTTGAGCTTCATAGTATAAGAGCAAGAAGTTCTTATTCCACTTGCGAGATTGAACCCAAACCAACATAACGAACTAACAATCAAGCAAACATTGCAAGTTAAATAAAAACTTTGAATAAAACAAACACTTAAAGTTCCCAAAAACGTTACCTTAAATTGTATCCAAAATTTGGGATTTAAACTGCGTTTTTATATTGATCGTACGTACATAGTTGTATATATTGATATCCTTCATATATTACGTATTATTACTATGCAAATTGTTTTCAAAGTTGAGTCGAAAAATTGGAGCGTCGAAAAAGAATGGCCTGGTTGGACTTTGCACTGAGTTCATGATATTGAATGCTTGATTTACTACTACGAGGCATGTCAGTTCGTTTGACGACTCTTAAAGAAGAATTAAAAGAAGGAAAGAAAAAATAAACTTTCTATTTTATGAAAAATTATTGTCCTGTTTTTATTTCATTATATTAAAGGTTTATTTTAGCATACCTTAACAACGAAATAGTATTTGATCGTGAATTGAAAGGTAAGTAAAAATCACACAAATATTTGAAATCGGTATTTGGAATTCTGGAAATATCGACGGTATCAGTTCAAATTACAAATGCTTTAGGCACCAAAGTACAGAGAGAAACGAAATCCAATTAAGACAGCGCTGAAGTTTAATTGCTAAAATTACCGTACATTCACCGTTTACCTTCAATCCATGTCTGATTTTTATTGCATGTATCATTCGGACCAGTTTTATCATTGATACTGATTGATTTTATATAATGAACAATATTATTTGGACTAGATTTATCATGGGAATTATAACTCACTTTATTTAAATTGCTAAATTTGTTTGCGTCAAACTTGCAAGCTGAATTAAAACTACTTTCTTTTATCCTATGAAGCTGAAATTTGACATAATGCCTCAGTTTCGGTGACAATGCAGTCAAATATGACCTGAGATACTCAGGGTTAACTCCAAACAAAAGAACTCTTGAATGGTAAACAGCAGTTATCACATTTTTTGCACTAAAAAGCATGGTAATAGTTCTTTGATCTATGAATTTGTTAAAAATATATCATTCTCATGAATGAATATGTCGCTGTGAAAGTTTGCGTGGAATATATTCTTATCATATTTCACTAGAATATTCGATGGAATTTTTAACAAAAACCATGGACAGCCGGATTCTCTCCTCGCGATGTTTTCATTACCGAAGCTAATAATACTTAATTTAGGAATATAATTTTGAAATTTAGGTACGTAAAGATTCGAACCCAGATCCTGTTGTATGCGAAGCTAATAACTACTAGACTATCACTATACGCGTAGAATTATAAATCATTGAATATTTTGACAATACATTAATAATTTTAATATTAATTAGTATTTAATACATTTTTTTATTCACTTTATAAGTGAATAAACTAAATTTACTTATATCATAAACTATAAATGCGACAATGAATAGTTTGATTTGCCTAAATATTTTTATACCGTACGTAACCTTGTCTTTTCTTAATTTGTTATCCAACGGCTTAACTATCCCTAGACTAAAATTAAGATTAACAAGGAAACTCGCAATCTGTACTGGATCATGCCTAATTTAACAGAAATTCCCCCTATAGGTGAGAGTTGTGGCCTGCTAATGGATTGAAGCCGCGTCTAAAATTATTCAAAGTAATGTACACTAAACTACTTACTACAAGATAAGCTGAGACTACACAAACTATCAACAATCTTAAGTTCAACTTTAAGCCTAAGTTCATGAATAAAACTGTATACTTAGGAAAAGGCTATGAATGCTAAGAACTTGTTTTCAAGTTTAAAACCCAATAAACTGGAAGCAATTTGAGATCATGTAGTAGCCTGATTGGTAGTGATTGTAGTTTCGAAGCTGGTTGGATTTCCAATATGGACAAATATACTCGTATATGTGACGAATGTTTAATATCGGTTTCTGGATGTTTTTGTGTGTGTCTATATTACTCATAATACCAGGTATTTTATAACGAAGGTGGAAGTATTTGAGTATAGTATATAACATACTAACCTCATACATATATGTATCGCAAATATAGATCTATTCTGACTTAGAATTATATTCGGAAGTCACCAACTCACTGAACAGAGTTTGTAAATGCTTCTTTCGAAACAACAGTAGTCCTTCAGTGTGATTGAAATGCAACAAACGCATAAAAAAGATTAAAGCTAACTCGCTAATAATCGTCAAAACCACGATCTTTCTTACAGGAAAGCACGATTATTGAGAGGAAACACGAAATACGGCTTGTTGAAAATAAATTTATTGGTCATAAAATTGTTGTATGATTCATTGTAACATTCAAAATAATCAGCAATCATAAATTATTGTATGATGTTTTAGTAATAGTTTACGTAATTCAATTCGAAGGATAATTGAGATTAAATTACTAGATTATTTAATTTTCGTTCATTCGCATAGACAATCCACACGAAACATAAATATAATTATAATAAAAGGTCGCTAAACCTTAAATGAAAAACCAGTACTAAATATTCATATTATTTCACTCCTAAGCTCGCCAAAGATAATCCAGCGTGAACGTACATTTATTATCTTTCCTCTATTTACCCAACCCATATGGTCACAAATCCTTATTTGAATATCAAATCAAACCTTGGAATTCCTGAGGTTCTGGGATTATTGAGCCTATTTATCTTTGAAATCTTAATATAAAGGCAACTTGAAACATGGATGTGAACGTTACCGAATCTGATAAAAAAACGTTAAACATTTTTGGATTCAGTTCCGTAACATTTTTTAAAATGCAATTCATACGTTAAATTAAGTATATTTTTTAAAATAAATGGTTCATTAAGAAATTACAAGGTAAAGCTACCCTTTGCCTTAATGAAGTAAGGATGAATTTACCCTGTGAAGCTATTCTCCAGTTATATTTCACTGGTTTTAATGCTAGAATAATCAACAACTAAAACGTGGGACTCATTTACAAAATACACTTGTAAGACAATAATGTCGAAAGCTCTAAATGAAATTATTGTCTGATTATATATGCCAGGGTCAAATAAGGCAAACGAATATCAAGATATATGTATATTATACATATATATATGATATCAATATATATTACAAAATTGAATTTTCACATACGAGTAAATTGCGCAAAATATTGAAATACTTTAAAATCCACATATCAAATATTTTTGTGGATTGCATAAATATTTTAATTATCTGTGGGAAAATTAACTATTCCTAGTATTCAGTGCAAAACCTCTTTTATATTTATTCAATTTATTTCACGTTAAATTGTAGTACCAAAATCACCAACTCATAATATATGTACTGAATTTGATAGCATAATTTTTCTGAAATCATTTCGAGCTGCTTTTAATGTTTTTGTACAATAAAAACCTTAAATGAATCCGGAATTAAAATTCGCGACATTACCAGAATACAGCGTAACCAAAAGAAATAATCCAAATTCAGTGGGCACTGTACGTGTGGTACAAATATTTTATTTCGGGCACTAGAGCCGGACCGAAGCAGCCTGCAACCGACATGAATGGGCAGAGGTATAAATATAAAAAGACGGCAGTTAAGGGCCTGTAAACAATAGGTTCCTGTTTTTAATAGTTGGTAGTATATGTACATTCAGTTTAAGGATTTCTCTAAGTCTAATAAAAAGACATAGGTACGAAGTAGGTCGCCCAAAACAAATAGACTAACGACCTGAAGTAGACAGAGGACAGCCGCTGAATTCAGAAGGCTCAGAACCGGTCTAAGTTGCGCAAATTAGGGAAGGTCTGTGTCCAGCAGGGGACCTTTCAAGGCCGATAGATAGATACATAGAGATAATAAAAAGACTGACTATCACTATCCCCCTAAACGTTAGGTATTGGACATATGAAATAAAAACACGGAAATAGTACATCGTGATGAATTTTAAAGGAAAACTATCAAAGCTACTAAAGAATTGCATGTCGAGTACTGGTCTATCCACTTAAAGCTACAAACCATTAAAGATACAATACATTGTGCGTGACCCTCGACGCCTTTGGTCGGTTTTCTAATAACGATTGTGGTTTGAACCACCAGGCGAACATTACTTTAATGAGATACAAAACTGGCTGAATCTCTCCAAGCTCGTCCTCTGTCCGATACTGTATAGGCTGGTATGACCAACAGCTACAGTCAATTCGAAAGAAAAATGAGATACACATGGCCTTAATAATAATGGTATAAATATTGACTTGATTTTATTACCGAGTTATATTTCGTTTAAATAACTGAAACATTTTTGTACGTCGGTTTATCGATGGGATAATCAGAATATTTTTTTTAGATTATTATAGAATTACTCAAACTTCCTGATTTTCCTGAACAGCTCGGAGAATCTACATATATTTTGATTGACATTTTAATTGTTACCATAAACACTTCATACTTTTCTGTTGATAATAAAAAAGTATGTAACATTTTATGTATAGCTAAGAATTTTTTTTTTTGAAAATATCTTAACGTTAATTTACGCTATATCTATCTTTTTGTCTGTCCCTTTCCTAAAGTCTTTTAACAAATACGTTGAGACAGCAACTGGAACTATCGATGCCCTTAAAAACCCTCTTGACCTGCTCAAGGACGCTATACAGATATTTGCCTTCATTCTGTTCGGGACGCGACGTCAGACTCAAATATATTGAATTACTTTGTCTACATCAATGTAGAAATATCGCAAAAGTATTTTTACATAAAATCGACTTTATGTGAAATCGATAAATAAACGCTAACACACTCATACCCCCGCAGTAGGATTCCCTGTGTCGCGGGCAGCATGAACAACACTAATAACACGTCACTAACACCCATGACCCGAGAACAAATATTTATCTGTCACATAAATATCTGCCCGGGGCGGGAATTCAACCCAGGACCCCTCGCTTCGCAGGCAGGGTCACTACCAACTAGGCTACGGGGCCGTCGTACTAATACGAACACGTACGTTTGCTATGATTAATTGTTGAATACAGTCAAAAACTTTTAGGGAATCAACAAGAAGTTTTATCCCTAAATATATTAGATTATATGAATGACCAGTATTTGTAGAACCCGCTTTCGCTTAATTGTACTGAGTAACACAGGTCATCATTACTGAACTTCTGAATGTTTGTATGCATGGGTTAATGAGCGTTTTCATGCTGAGATCTGTAGGTCTACGGATAATGGGTAAATGCATGAAGGGAATGTTGATTGACCCCCCTTTATAAGGTTAGTGTTTAGTTTATTGTGTCAAGTTAATTTAGCCGGTATATAATTAGATGAACTATCACCTCAAGTACTGATACTATAACAGTAATGAGACAATTACATATCTAATACTTTCATTAAATACCTTTTATAAAACTGCTGATAATACGAGAGTTTGTTAAGGACAAAATAGTTTTTATTGTTATATTTATTATATATTTCATTTCATAGGTGTAGGTTGGCTGTCTGAAAGTCATTGTTTTTATAATATTGAATAAAAAAATTATTAGCTAGACACCAGGTAGGGTTGTTGCCTA
Organism: Calpodes ethlius; assembly: GCA_018251375.1. Classification (NCBI taxonomy): domain Eukaryota; kingdom Metazoa; phylum Arthropoda; class Insecta; order Lepidoptera; family Hesperiidae; genus Calpodes; species Calpodes ethlius. The sequence goes on along the minus strand of DWPA01007616.1, from coordinate 2,484 downwards.
TTTTATTGCAAAAAAACTCCTGATTCAAATTAGAATGAACGCCATCTATAATCAGCTTCTGGCACTATTTTATTTTTCTTTTGTAATTGTAACACATAATATTATTAACAAAATATATCTCTCTGTATTTCTTTTTAATGTAAAATCAAACACATGCAAAACTTCAGGCTCTGATATATTTAAATTATTTAAAAAAAGTGTCCAGTACCGGCAGATATTCCCATCACGTATTATTACAGTAAACTATCCATTAATTACCTTAATTACTACACAAAAGCAAAATGTTTAATCAAAGTTGATTCCGTGAATAATTTAAAACGTATCCATGCAGCCATAATTATAACGTGATATTAATTTAAACCTATAATCGATTTGTATTGATCATAATTGATTCGCCGAAGTGGAGCCACCACACATCAAATCATGTTACGTAAATCATACTAGTCGTTCTATGTTGTATGTTTTATGGATAAAGAAGAGCAATAAAAGGGTTGTCGATTTCCTTTTTATCATTGGTTACCAAGCAATGCCCTGTAGTTAAACACACTCAGGACCAGTCTGAGTGGCGCAAATTAGGGGAGGCCTATGTCTAGCAGGGGACCTTTAAAGGCTGTTAGATAGATATATATACATCGTAATGGATCCATAGAAATTAGATGGGTTTTCACGTTGAAAACTAGGCTATGGCACTCTTCATCCTCTCAACTATCTCCAAACCAAAAATCACAACGCGATTTGCGTCGTGAAAGAAGGATAAATAAACAAATACACTTTGAGATGTATAATATTAGTATAGATTTATCACACGATGACGCTAGAGCTAAAACACACTAAGTTTTTATATAACGATTGCATAATTTATTGGACGAACGGTTTAACAGATAATAGTCAACGTAGCGCCAATAAAGCTAAGAACCAGGCTTAAATTGGCGCAATAGAAGAGAATGACTCGTGCTTTTATAAGGAAAGTAACGGATTTAATTTGTAAGATCGCATCTGTGAAAAAATACTATTCAATCGGACTATAAGTAAAATGGTCATAGTTCTTAATGTTTGTGGTTCCTTTAGATCTGGACACAAATTTGTTCATAATAATACATATATACAAGTACCGAATGTCAATCATAGCATGACATCTCCTCAGAAATGAGCGCCTGGCGAGTCGGGAGGCATCTCTTTGCTTAATTGGTGACCCCAACGTGATCTGAACACGTGATTTACCTTTTTTTTCTCTCAAAATGTTTGGAATTTCTCTAGGATAAGAGATGAAAATTCGTAAGGATTCATTCAAAACATCAACCAACTTGCTTCAAATTTTCAACAAATATTTTTTGCAACCAATGGCAACATGTTTCTCAGATTGTAAGCCTTACAATAATTTAAGGTTATTCGACACTAGATAATTATTTCAAATGCCACTTGAACCTAAATTTTATTTAATCCCAAAAGTATCATAATAGTGTTTTCAAAAATGAGTAGAAACTATACCACTGATTGAAATTGAATTTCAAAAATTCCTCACGATTACCTACTTTGCAAAAAATCCCTATTCACTTCAGTTTAAATATGTCTATATTCGTTATGAAAGTGATGTTTAGTAGTGAAATTCCTTTAATGTTTACGCAGGACAGATTAAGTAAATAATATCTGAGACTGTCGTTAGATATCATAAGTCTATTACTAGACTTCTAATGGCAAAAACTTCCCACACCTGCATTGTTCACTTCTCTATCAACATTAATAATAGACTACAGGACTAACGTTAAGAGTAAGAGTTCTCTGTTCCCTGGATAAAATGTATAAAATAGATTTATAAGTATATAAAGATGGCGTGATCTACCTGCCCAATAGCATAAAATCCTATAGTATAGTATATCTAATATATCCTATATTATAAACCAATAGTATAAACCGAGTGCGGGGCAGTCGTCATTCGGCTTCTTGAGGTGTTACTATGACCGATTATTCATTAATATAATTATTTATCTTTATAATAATTGTAAACAGTTTATTGTGATTCAAAACGTTGTTTTTTTAAACCATACCACTTTTGAATCCTAAAATATACAGCATGATTTTGTTTGGCTACCTTGGCCGTTTCATAGAACTATTTCATGATGCATAAGAATTTAATTTAGAGATTGGAACGGCAACGGTACGGTCCAATTTTTGTCCAAGATGTAAGGTTTGTAAAGTGAAGGCTTGTAGAGGCTCCTCATGGGACTTCAGAACTTTGAAGCAGTTTAACAATGAACTTAAACAATGAGAGCACTGAATCTTGGCAACGTATTTTACGTAAAATATTTTTGGTAGGATTGGACTTTCGGAAAGTGATACTTTAATATTGCAACAGAAACGATAAAAGAAAAAACAATGGCCAATTATAATTGGGCGCGATTGAAAACATTTATAAATGTCTATAAAATAAAAACTCATCTAATATATTAATAATTTTTACATTTCATTACTATAATAACAAAAAAC
>DWPA01007615.1:0-10218 GCA_018251375.1 Calpodes ethlius | reverse complement strand
ATAACGTACCATTTTTACACGCTTTTTATTAGCTTCACCTGTATGTTTGTATATTTGTAACCGACTTCTTTGGGCGCGATTTTGACCCACTTTAAACGGCCAGATTTTTTTAGTATTACCTATAGAGATTTGGGCGAGTAAACCATCCATCTTGAGAAGAAGAAATACATTTATTTTAACATGTTCAAAATTTCAATTTTGAACTGGGTTGACGATCGACCTGAACTGAGTGGCTACCGCAGCTCATTCACATCATCAATACAAACGCATTGCTGGTTTAGAAAAAGAATAGAACGAAAAAGAAAAAAAAATGTTTTTATAAAATCATTACAGATAATTACGGCTTATCGTAACCAATAAAAAATTTTCTTTGTGAATACTTTTATACAATAATAAATAATTCGAAAGGTTACAGTCGAGGAAATCCGCTTCGCTATAAACGCACCGTATGGTAATAAGACCAGTGCGAGTAAATTATTTTCTTTATATGTGGGTGTTGCGGTTCGTACGTTCGTACGTTCGCACGTGACGATTAGCATAGATGTGTACGAATGAAGCGGCACCGGGAAATGTGGCCGCGCGGCCGGGGACTGCGGCCTAAATAAATAACCTGCCTACGGTGATTGTTTCTTTTTATGTTAATAAATAGGCATATGACTGAAGTGATCTTCCCATGTGTTGCGACTGAGATAATTAAAAGGAGATAAGGGGAAAATGAGTGTAGGTCGCCCCGAAACCAGATGGATTGACGACCTGAAGAAGACGGCGGGTATTCGCTGAATCCTACAGGCTCAAGACAAGTCTGAGTGGCGCAAATTACGGGAGGCCTATGACCATCAGTGGACCTTCAAAGGCTGATAGATATGACTTTTTTACAGTCGCTAGATGACTAAGTGGAAAATATTCGATAGTTACTATATTAGAACAGACAGGTATTTTCTTTACAAAAATGTGTCAGTTGGTAACTATCTCTAAATTCCACGTTAAGCAAGGCTAAAACTTTATTTATGACCAAATAGTGCCAAGTGCTTCGCATTCAATACTATTATTTGGCATGAGTTTATCATCGATATGACGTAATTGTAAATCCAAATTCAAATTCAGAATAATTTCTTCGTATAAGTATAACAGATATACTTATCTACGTCATTATTTGATTCTTTATTGTTTTTAAATAATTAGCGAAATTAAAAAAAAATATTATTAACGGCTTAACGGTGCAATTAACACTTAAAAAATGCAACTAATATTGTCTCAATCAGATAAGTAGTTACGAGAATTCTACATTCTGTATTCTATGTAGTTTCTACTAAAAAAATCAAATAGAAGTTTTTTCGCGGTAAAAATTAACCTACATTTCTGTTTAATCTCCTAACTATACAAAAACAAAACCATACCGTTACAGACATTACGAAAAACAAATAAACTAACAAACACAGTTTCCCATTTAGATATTTTTTATAAAAGCCAAAGTTGAGGATAAAAAGCTTCAAGCTTGAATTTCTTTATCATTGTTGAGAAAACTAGGTACTTTAAAATTCACATTTCAATTTAATTAAACCCATTTATATCGTTCAACCCTCGCTCCTTTCAATTTATTTATATGAGTTGTAATTTACCCCGACCATGACCTACTGGCGTACTTTTTATACTTCCATTATAGCGTCCTTCACACTTCATATCATATCATATATGGCCTCTGGATATCATCATAGATCAGAGTACTTCTAAAGACGAATAATGAGCCTAAACTTGATCGGGTTGCTTACTTTTATATCAGGTTGGGTTGTTCATAAGGCTACATCTATATTCATATTATAAATGCGAAAATGCGTTTGTCTGTTTGTCCTTCTTTCACGGAACAACGGAGTGTCGGTATGACATGATTTTTGGTATAGAGAAAATTGGGAGAATGAAGTAGATATAGAGTTGTTAAAACATAGATAAATATTTAAGTTTTATATGATTAAATACTTTACTTTTTTTTTATAAAGTATAGAAACTTATTCATTATATACTGTTATTTTTTGTTTATTATAGTGGTAAAAGATTGCCATAACGTATGCGATAAAAAAAAACTATTTTTCGTGCTCCTTTACATATGTTTCTAAAGAAAATAGGTTATTTCGTAATACTTACTTACGATTTTCCGTTTCAAACTTTTTCGTTTCGTTAAATTTCGATAAAAACAAAGTCGTTACCTATCTACTTTAAAAAAATGATCAAGGTTCGAAGTTAAAAACGAACTGTAATATTTTCCTGTCGTTTCTTTACTCAACTGTAAAAGACTCCCTTTTTCGATGTAACGGGAAAAATCCTTCAAATAATGTTAAACTTCTTTTTTAAATAAATAATCCTCATTTGTAAGTGACGTTGTAATGAACACCCTTATTCAACACAAGATGCCTTTTAACAATTTACAGAAAGATATGAACCTATCTATCTACATAGATTGCTTTTCACGTATATAAGACCTGTGTATTTACTCTATAGGCCTGGCGCTATTATGAGTCCTGGTCTACTCCAGGTGGCCGGCCATATTATCGGCACGAGTCCTTGACCTGTACACAATGTTATTATTGTATTATTAGTTTTTATTAATACTCTTTTCGGTTTATGTATGAATTAATACAGAAAAAAAATATTATACACTATTTTTCAAATTGACACATTCTTTTGTTTATAAACCAATTTAAATAAAATAAACAACTATTAATAAAAAAGATAATAAGACTTCTAAAAATCCTTGCTACCGGATTTTCTATATTAAATAAAAACCCCAATTATACATTTTTCACAAATACAATCTAAAAAAATATCCCTTATAAATTTAATCTGTGGCATAATTTTTTTTTTTTTTCCTTCCAGAAACGCGATGACGACGTTCCAGTGTTCCTAATGCAAACGATTCAGGATATCAGAGTTTATTGCGATAACAAGGCCATGCAAGCAAGAAGATCTGTGTCACCTATGCCTAATTAAGAAGTACTAGCGTAACCATTACGGCCTTTACACTCGCGGCGCGGTAACATGCGCGAACGGTGCGAGAGATTTGGCGTTCTTGCTTCGCGTCCTAATGAATGATGTAATTTCTGTTTCATGAAACACGACTGTGAAATTAATTCTGCATGCATTTGCAGGGGAAGATATAACGCAGTTAATTAACTTGAATTAAATTCAATTCAAAACTACGCGTCACAGTTAAGGTTCACTCACGAGTGTAGAGTCCGTATTATGGCCTATGGCCTAATTCATATAATATATCAATCGTATTTTTCGTAGCTAAAATATACTTAATACATTTTGGCATATATAATTTTGAATGCGTAAATGTAAGACAAAACATACTTTAGTTAATAAGAGATTACACGGTTGATATTTTTTATGAAAAACAGCGTGTTATATTAGACCGACAGGGCCGTATTTGACTACAGTTGTGTTTGATCACAGTCTAAAGAAAACAGAGGTATAAATTGGTTGCTCGTTGCAAACAATTCAGTCTATTTACGGTAATCGATCTAGACAAATGTTATTACGGCTAGCCGTATTAGATTCCTGGTCGTATTTACATCCCTTGGTGTCCTAATGTAAACGCGCTTTGTCTCAGAATGCAAATGCGGTTTCGTTTGCATTCATTAATCGTAATTTTTTTTATAAGAAATTAGCTACTTTATCACTCCGCCATAATAACTCTCTTGTAATATTAGAAATGTAAAATGTTGTAATTAATAAGACCTTAATTACTAGGATAACGGTCTAAAATGGCTCAACAAATTTGAATGGGACTTGTATATAAAAATTAGGGAAACGCTTAAATTATATTTAATTAACTTGCAAAATTTGCTATAAAACCACTCATTGAATAGATAAATGATGGAAAACGGTATATTTTATTTGATAATTAATGGAGTTAAATCAACGGTACAAATAAAACCACATCATCATTATAACGCTGGTAAAGTGTACACAACTTAAAACTACGTATTCAATTTGCAATGGTTAATGCTATCGTCAATATATTTATGTCATATTCAGTGAGCGTGTTCACGTACTTAAATTTCCGTAGAACGTCTATCTTTGCCAAAGTTTAGATACAAAGTACAAGCATTGATAGCAGTACTTAATCACGCCACTATATACGTGGAAACTACCTTTGAAAAATATGATAATTTTATGACTAACCCACCACGTCACCTACCAATACTTTGTCGGATGCCTCAAATTTTTTTTCATTACTTTCTCTTGATTAACGTTACTTTGTCTATATTCCTATTTAAATTATGTTATTAAATTATTATTAAAAAACTTTGAACATTGTAACATAATACATTTTGTAATCGTTTCCATAACGTTCAATTTAAATTTTATAATGACTTCAAGAAAGTAGTCTTTTTAAAGTTATTTTTATTAATTAATCTAATCATCGACTTAATAAAGAGCTTGTTGCGACGGGAACTTAAGTTACATAAAATAAAAGGTTTGTAAATTAATCTCAAACCTCGAGCCTCATAACAAATTACTTTATGATATTGGTAATCGAACCACGAAAAAAATTAAATAATGGGTTATATTGAATTTACATCATTACCCACAGTCTCTCATATTCAGACATTAAGACAGAGCTGGTGTTGGAATGTAAATACCACAACTATTTAATTTCAAAACCAGTTCACTGCACTAATTAAAGTAAAAATAAATTTAATATATATTTTTTTAATTATGACGAGTTATTAATAATAAACACATTTTGATGCAACTGTTAATACTAACTGTAACGTAGAGTTGCAGGAGAATTATGGATGATTAAAACTAAAGTTTGTCTGTAGTTTTCCACTGATGCGACGCGTATTATTTCTCGCATCTAAGGTCTTATTTGGCCTAATTAAAGCTTACGCGCGAAATTATTGCAGGAAGGTAAATTCTAATTCTAAATTAAATTATAATGTCAAATCAATTTATTTACGAAAATAAAATATCAAATTGTGTCATTGTGAAGTCAATCTTTGTCAAATTGAATTACGATTGAATTTTGACTGTAGAGCAGAGTTCCCTAGTTTACATAATTGAATATTCTTTAATGTATTCGCCCGAAAATGATGTAATTTGAATTGAAAATATGAAACACAATGGTCCAAAATTAAATTTTCATACGTTCTCATTGCAAATCGTGCAAATATCATGAATATAATTAATGTCGAATGTAATTTACAATGAAATTTACGCGTAACGTGTTTCCAATTCTGAAATCCTATCTTTGAATAGAACACAAGGAGGACAAAGTTTCTATTACAATGCGTGTCTTAGAATGATATTCGGATAATCTCTGAAATAACAATATTTTCAAATAAACATAGACAATAAGGAATTAAAACCATAGACGTAAAAGAACATCATGTTAATTTAGTAATATGTATATTTCTCTAACATAAATATAACTAAAACAGTTAATATATAAGTTTAGACATGTGATTAAAAAAATGATTGAAAAGAAGGGACCTTTATGTAGTGTTTGTTGTTTCTATGTTATTCTGTAAGATTATTGTTGTAATCGATAATGATTCATAGCCATGGAATTATAACGCCTAGACTTAGCATCTCGATACCATATGGCTTAAAATAAAACATAAAAATTATATACCTACACTTAGTACTGTGTACTTACGATACCAGACACGCACACAAGTGTAGGAATGTTTTTTTTTGACAATGCAAAGCGCTATCTTCCAAAATACCACGAATATTTATAAAGAAAATGTGGAAAATATGTTTTTTTTCATATGACAACATTTACATTTTACGTTGGTAATTAGTCGCCCTTTAAACATCTTGAAATGGCTACACTATTGCGGTTCTATGCGTTTTTATTCTATGTTCATAGTAACGTAATGTTTAAGAATGAAAACACTTCTAGAGTTAAATGTTTGGAAACTAGTAAAATTGTAATGTACAATACTTTTCACGAGAGAAAGGTTATCCTTCGATTTACCAAAGATAATGTAACAATGCCTAGTCGTAAATGTATTCTAGTCAGTTGAAATATAAATTATACTTTTATACAAAATATGCTTTTCTTTATACCAACCATATCGATATGTCTGAGTTTAAGAGTCGTAAAGGACAAAATACGACTTTCCAGGAGAAGCAAAAATGTTTTCTTTTTTAATTTCTATAACTTTTTTGTTTATTGAGCTATTTAGATGATTCTTCGGAAGAAAGTTCTTAAATTTGACAGTACAAAAGAAACGATACAGAATTGGTTTAAGGCTGTATTTACTGATTACAATCTTTAGGATGTACTAGTTACCAAATTTATACAATTTCTTAGTCGTAAGGGCATTTTTTAATATTATGAAATTGAATATACAGATCAATAGAGAATTAAATTCGGAATAAAACTATTTATATAAAGTATTTTCCCCACAAATGTCCTTTACGACCTTTTAGCTCAGAGGTATCGATACATTGGTGACCCTGACTGTTTTATTATAGACATCCATTACTTAACAAAAATGTCTGCTTATGTTAATTTTACACCGGTAACTCGAATTACTACAGTAAACCTAATCAAATGGTAAAGTAAAGTGGTTATCGATGTTTATCGACATCTGTGACGCCATGAGCTTTGCCGACGCGTTACTGTCCTACAAATGGAAGGACTTATCGAACTTGCCCTCACACAATCACCATGAACACAATGAGTCGTTTTGCAACTGACTCAGAAGAAGTAAAGGGTATGGAAAGATACGAAGTTATAATGATAATGAGTCAGTAATAATACTTATAACATGATTATTATGTGCATATAACACATAATATAATATACATTAATACACTAAGGTTAAGATGTTTGTCTCCCTTTTTGGAAAAACCTCACAGTTTTCCTCATATATCATTTAATAGATAATACTTTGCTGTGCCGGCATCCACAACTAAAAACTATATTATTATTTAGTTTTGTACTTATTTAATGCGAATTATCCGCACGAGTAATGCTAATACCATATAACACAATTATGTCCCACAAAGTTTCTGTCACCTCTTACAACTCCATAGTCCACGATCATAGGAATGGGATCATTAACCTATGACGTTAAATGCGACCAAAAACCATGTATGAGCTCCCATGGCAGGTAAAGATATAAGTCATGTCACCAATAAAACCATAAGGAGATTCAAAATAATATTCATAGCCCCACACTAGGATTCCCTGTGTCGTGGGTACCATGGATAATACACAAAGCAAACTGATAACAAAAATTTAATCATCATTCCATTGTCTACTAGGAATCAAACCCAGGAACCATTAAATGGCGGTCCATCTTCTAAAAATGTATGCCTTTATATCATTGTTTTAAAAACAGAAATTCGAACACTCTTAGGCGTTTCATATGACATTTTCTAAAGCAATAAAGAGAACTGGACTGAAAACTGTTTCGGAATACTTTGTTCAAAACTTTCATATCTCAAGAGTTCAAGATTCAAAACAACGAAGCGCAAGAATTTACAAAAATAGCTCACATATTTTTTAGCTTCTGGATATAAAATATTCACTTTCAGTTCAAGTAACCCTGCGTTTGTATTTCGACATTTAAGTTAAATATTTTTAATTGGCTGTTGTTGAATCTTAAAGTGATATCTATACTGATATTAAATGTGAAAGTGTGTTTGTTTGTCCTTCCTTCACAGCGCAACGGAACGTCGCTACTGTATGATTTTTGGTTTGAAGGCAGTTGACAGGACGACGAGTACTATAGGCTACTTTATACCGTAAAAGAACATCTCATGTCCTTGGCACACACGCGGGCGGAGTAGCAGACAACATCAAGTATAATTATAATGTAGTATATATTCTTCTGCGTAGAATAATTTTCGCCTATTGGGGCAGAGGGGGGGGGGGGTTCCAAAACATTATAGGTTGCCTTATCTAATTCGTTAATACATTGCCATGCTACCAATATTTACAATAAAAAAGAATTATAATATCATTGAAATGTGACATAATAATGTCAAGTACACGTAAATTAAATTCAATTTATGTTATTAAATCCATAGTCGATTAATTAATACGGATATAATAATATAATAATTAGTATTGAGCATGTCGAACAGATATTTTTGAGACGTAGAAGTCTCGCTTCTCTCTTTATTCATGCTTGTGGTTGGTAATAAAATTTCTTACTTCTTGGACTTACCATTCTTCTTCTTGAATTAACAGCAAAATACTTAATACGTATGTAATAGCGTCGCTCAATGCACGACTTATAATGACGTCACGCCCAATCTGAATCGCGCTATTAAAGCTTTATGCAATGCTGGTCTATATAAGAGCGGTCGGAGATGTCCAGTGGGAGATCTCCTTTTGCTAAACATGTGTGGTTAACAGATTAGTCAGCAGTAAGCATTGATAAGCTATTATAATACATTTAAAGAATAAAGTATAAATAAACGCTAACACACTCAATCTCCCGCAGTCGGATTCCCTGTGTCGCAGGTGGCATGGACAACCAAATAACACGTCACTAACACCTATGACCCGAGAACAAATATTTATCTGTCACATAAATATCTGCCCTGGCCGGGAATCGAACCCAGGACCCCTCGCGTCGCAGGCAGGGTTACTACCAACTAAGCTTCGGGCCGTCAGTTTAAGGGCGGATTTTCATTATTTACAGTGTGATGAGATGAGGGTTCATTTCTCAGAAGCCACTGTGATCCAGTTTGATATATTAAATATGGGTATAACGATTATGTGAAGAATGAACTTTTTAATAAAACTTAAGGTTTATAAAAAGCTATTAACGATTTTATTCGCAACTAGCGAACTCGGGCTGAGTTGAGAAAAAAAAAATGTCTATGGAAGTCGACGGCTTACAGCGCCGCCTGGTGGCGAGGTACATCAATAGGCATAGCATATAAACCTCCTTCATGAAAAAATACACATACATACCAAATTTCATAATGATCGGTCAAATAGTTTCCGAGTTTATCGATTTCATTTATATTCAAACATCCTTATTCATATATAGATTAGTATTGCCAGAATAAGGTGATATCAACTGTGTTTACCATGGCAACATTCGAATAAGGGACATAACCTTTACGACAATTGAAAATGTACTTTTGTTTGTAAATAAAGTTTGGCGATAAATAAAGCTTTAAAAAAGTATATCTTTGAGGCGTGGAACTTTGTTCAGAACTATACTCAAGCCAATATTTGGTCAGAGAAACCATACCTGTTCGTTAGCCTTGGCATCATCAATCCTGGCAGCCGGTGATCCAGGCGGGGCCCGTCTCCCCAGCAGCTCGTGGACGGCCACTACCACCTCCCCCAGCTCCTGCCTGGTGATGGCGCCGTCACCATCCACGTCGTATAACCTGAACGCCCAGCGCAGTCGCTCGTACACTGACCCTCGGAGGAGCGTTGATAACGTGACTAGGAGCTCCTGGGGATACGATTTTTAGAGTTTGATTTAAGCGGTGACCTTAATGTCAATTGATAAATAAATAAATAATAAATAAACGCTAACACACTCATACCCCCGCAGTAGGATACTCTGTGTCGCGGGTGTCATGGACAACACTAATAACACGTCACTAACACCCATGACTCGAGAACAAATATTTATCTGTCACATTAATATCTAGCCCGGTCGTGAATCGAACCCGGGACCCCTCGCTTTGCAGGCAGGGTCATTACCAACTAGGCTTCAGTTTTAGGATACAGATACAATATGTAAAGTTGCAGACTGCATTTGCTACTGTCAAAGTGACAGTTGCAATGACATTTAAATGATACTTATTTTAATGTTATTGTTTTTAGTAAAACTTTTATTTTTAATATTTTACTTTCGCCTGCTTCTCGTTCGTTCGTTGCTTAGATTTGTATTAAAATGAAATTCTAATGACGTCAAATAAGTACAACTCTCTTTACGAGAATGTGATTATTATTATTATACTATTTTATTGACTTTTTATAATATTTCTGTTACATATTTTATATGTGATAAGAATAGCAAACCATCTAGCAGTACCGCTCTCCCCTGATGTCCATGGATATGTCTAACAAATCTCGAATAGGACTGTAGGAGGGTCTACGATTAATAAGTCCTATTTGTATTAGGTTTTAATAAGAATATCATTTTGTTATTATTCGTTAGTAAGCGTCTAAGTTTATGTCTTTATTAACGTCTATTTTTCTTTCGTCTTTATTAAAGTTTA
>DWPA01007614.1:0-10219 GCA_018251375.1 Calpodes ethlius | reverse complement strand
CCTTTCTATTATTGGTGGTTAGGCAACGCTTTGTTGTTAGATATTTTCTTTAATTTTTGGGGGAAATATATATGGTAATGGATGACATGGTGGAAATTATCCTATGATACTCTTCTCAACTACCTTCATACAAAAAGTCATACCATATACGTTCCACTGTGCCGTGAAATGACAAACAAAATAAACACACTTTCGCATTTATGACATTTGTATGAATTTTTGTGAAGAAGATTTCATAAATCCTTTAATTAAATTTTATGTGTAATAGGTTATTGACAGTGAAGACATGGTTATGTCGTTTGTTTTGGTTTTATAAAACATATTGTTGTATTGGTTGTTGATGGTTGATAAATTATAGTTTTGTTTATCTATGTCGCGTGTACAATAAAATTTGTATTAAACATTTTTTAATGTAGAAATAACCTAGGGATAAGTTAGTTCTCAATTTGAATTTGGTGAATAGTAACTTGTTATACTATGAAGTGTTTTTGTATGTTTGAGCTTATTTCCATTTGATATGTAGAAGTTTATTTCTATAACATTTTTATTTACTAACTATATACAGGGTGTTCTTTAAAGGTTCTCAGAGAAAAACTTCTAAAGTATCACTTCATATTAAGTTCGCATGATAAAAAACTATCAATGTAGTTTCTTTCTGAATTATCCATAATCCTTTCAAGATTGATATTAAACGATCTGCTGGTACAATTTGTTGATCTTCTCGATAAATGCGTTCATTTACATGTCATGTTATATTTAAATCTCATCAGCTATACAATTTGCAAGTAAAACAGCTTCCAGATAGGTTGCACCGAGTTATTCCCTACGATAATGTAGCAGCTTGGATTGCTAATTATTTTTCTCATTTCCTCTCGCTGAGATAGAAAAATGAATGTGCTAGGACCGTTTAAGATAATCAGTCCACTGATGTATCTTGGTAATTATAGGGAGTCCACTATTACTTACAACTTTACTATACTTAAGTTGTACGTGTACAACGTGAAATATATTTAAATATAGTCTTATATTTGTCTAAATATTTATTTATCTGTAGTTGAGGTGACTAGTAAATTTAACACTGATTTATTTTATTATCTATGGTAGTACTGTCACACAGATTCCAGATGTGATAAAAAAAAAAGTAAACGTGTGATGTTAAGTTTTAATTCCAGACAAAACATTCCAAAAATTTTGACGAGCACTAGTGTATCAATGATATCTATATGATTAAATGATTTCGAATTTAAATTTGAACGCTTCAAACTCAGGTTATTTCAAGTAGTTTATTATACCTACGTATTAGCTGGCCACTCAACACCAGGTGGACTGAATAAACGTTCTAAAAAAAATAAAAAATATGTTAATGTAAGTTTAAATACTAAGTAAAATAAAACAGTCAAGTCTCGAGTAATACAATAATGTACAATGTACTGTTAAGTAAATTAATTAATGGCCGCACTGTACAATTAATTAGTGTTCAGTCTACATCTGTTGAATAAAATATTCAAGGTATACTATCTACCTACTTAATTGCGTGCAGTCCATGTTACGCATTATTCTTTGATATGAAATGGGTTATTTATTGCTTCTGTATCGTAGAGTACATAGCAAATTATATTGAATGGGTTTTATTTGAGAGGTATTTATTAGCTTCGATTATAAAATCACGAAGCTCTCGAAGAATCGTGAAAATACAGATAATAGAAAGCAATATTTCCCTTTAACAGGTGTACTATATAAGAGTACAGAGTAATTCATGCGCTGTTTCAGTAAATAAATCTTACTTGGCTATGCTTCCATTAATGTGTTTCGTGTATTATAAATCACAAGGTTTTTGTACGAAATATCATTGGAAAATACTACTTACTTATTATCTGAGCACAATGAAAACAAGTCTCACCAAACAATGCGTTCGTTTTCTGACACGTGTAAGTAATTTTACGGTTATTATATAGTTATGCAATCACATATATTTCAAATCATTTAAATATTATAACTATATTGTTATAATTTATTATTAATTAACTTATTGGTTTGGCTGAATGAATTATAATTGTGCGTAATTCGCATAGTAAAAAATGGCGGCAACTTTTGGCGGGAAACGTATTAACAGTATAAAAAAACAAAGGTGGACTCCTCTCATACTGGATGGAGACTATATACAGACAGACTGTACAGTACTGTCAGTACTGTACTGACAGACCTATCTGTAATAAACTTAAGATTTATATTATGAATTTGGAACAATTGAATACAAGAAATTAACATAAGTTTGACCTTATAATTTGATACTATTAACTAATATACAATTACTGGTTAAGATAACGATATGCGCTGTTGTATTTTTTTAGTAGTACCTAAGAATATTTTCCTTTATCATTATAAAATATCTACTGAATGATCGTCACTTATTGTTCCCTTGTACAGTAATTTAATTTAGAAAACTTAGTTATTCACGAGTACCTAAGTGTGTCGAAATTATGTTTATTTAGAATCAGTTATATGGTTATTGGAAGATAGGTCATAATGGTGGTGATCTTCCCCAGTTTTTAATGCAGTGTGACAGCGAACTCTTAATTACTTTAAAACGCTACGGTCTGAAAGCCCTACTTTAGGATATGTGTGTGTCATGGTTGTCATGGTCAACACACACAGAGAAAAACAAGAAAACCCACACATAGACTGAAATAGAAATATCATTCAAATTACTGCCTCTTTGGGAATCTAATCCAGGACATTTTGAATGCTGTCCCGGAATGGTAACTATGCGGAACAAGAGTCGTCAAATAAAAAGTGCGACGCATCCTGAAATGCCTTAAACATCACGTCATTAGGTAATTATTTGCAGTATTCGTAGAATTACTGTATGTTATGAACTTCGCCCCTCTCTCGTGCGTCACAATTATTATACAACCGAGCCTTAATGGGCTAAATAGGAAATCACACACAAAAACTTACCACGGAAAATACTTGCGGACTAAAATCTACTTATGGATTGGTTCTTGGAAAGGAAAAGAGAAATCAACAATTTAGTATGCTAGTTCTAGAAATAAAACCCGTTACAAAATCACCTATATCATTGGAAAATACAGAGGTCTAAAGGAAGATGTAAAATCAATTAGAGTGTCGGAATCTTGCGGATCATTGCAGGGAACTTTAATCCATTGCGCGATTATAATATAAGTATTAAGTTGATATTATTAATAGTATTCAATCAACTTTAAACTGCCGAGATTTTCTACCATATTATTAAATAATTATAGGCGGGAAGGACATTTTAAGATTGTTTTATCAAAATAAGCTTAATAGTTATTTGTACATAACCGTAGGCCCGTGTAATTATGAAAATAATAAAACTTTCTATGAAGTCAACAAACTCATGGTTTCCATCGCCCTCGTTTCTATGGCTATCTGGTTTGTCATACGTTGGGTCCCTCATTAATTCTCGTATTAAGCAACTTGTGAATGAATGCAGTAAGTGAGGCAGTGACTCGACGGCGGATATTGCCATCAATTCATTGACTATCATGTCGTAAACGGGTTCCCAAAGGCGCCACTCGCATCGTTACTAAAGCTGTTAATTTAGATATGTAAACCCGTAAGTAATTCTTTCCATGTGGGCATACGAATTAAATGTAATGTCTTCCGATGTTTATTGATGTCATATTTTTTAAAGAGTCTCTTAACGCATCCGACGTCTACTTTGAACTATAGATAATTAGGTGTAACTTTCGAATTTCGAAAACTATAGTTTTATTTTTTAAAGTTAACCATCTCTGTAATTGGAGAAAAATAAAACCATCGGTGCACATAGATACATCAAAGTTTCAAAGCACTTATCCCGTCATTAGTGGTAGTCGGCCTCTACTAAAAGTCATTTAGTTATCGGACCCAAAAAGTATCATAAAACAATTAACCAAACTTAATCCCATGTTAAATCCGTGACGCGGGGCCGCCCACACGAAACGCGCATTAAAAAACTTACGTCCACTAGTCACTGTATCTCATAAGACACGCACACTAAGGAAGTTTTAAGATGCACGCACACACATGCGCGCCACCCATTAGTATGTGTTAGCTGCGCGTGCTCGCCACTCGCTCCACGGCTTCTTATTATTATTATTTATTGTTGAATAATGTGAATGGTAATGCGTGGTTGTTCACGATCCCGCATAACACCTGCCGTCTTTTCCCACAGTCGAAGCCGTCGAGCTAAAGGCGCGCGCGCAGGAAGTGCGAGCGAGACGCACGACTCGCGTGCAGTACACGTGCGGGACGGGGCAGGCGATAGCGCGCGAGAGTGAGATGGAAGTAATGCTGGTATCGTAGCGCGTAGCTTCGTAGCACTGAAAAAAAAACGCAACACTGACTTTAGAAAATGGAATTAATGACGTTGCGCCGCCGCCGTCCCCGATGTTTTGAGTTAATTGAAAGCACCAAGTAAATTAACCGGCGAGACAACTCCGCATTTATTGTAAGAGGAGTTTGGGTCGAATTGCAAACGCACATCAATTTACTGACCTTTTACGGTGATTCGATAATTTGTTTGTTGACTAGGAAATTTATAGCGTTCCGTCCAGCTCCGGAGGTGATAATCGGTCCGTCGTTGTCTATTTGCGAACATTAATTCATATAAATGGAAGCTCAAATATGTCGGGTTGAGAGCATAATAAATAAAAACGCAACTATTTTTGAATTGATGTTTATTGCTATCGATATTGTTTCAACCAACCTGAAATGCATACAAATGTATTTATTACGAGGAAAACTGCAAGTATTTTGTTTTTATTCTGTGTTATGATGTAGTATGTTATGTTTTGGTGAACCTACGTGGTCTGTGGCCCATTATTCACTCGGGCGCCAGAATATTTACGCTATAACATTGTAGAGAACTTACACGGTTACGAAGATAATAATTCCTTTTTAGGAAAGGCTGCGTCAAGGTTATAACAATAAACTCGGTGAGATACCACGGCATCTGATAATGGTCTGTAATTTATTATGCAAATGAAACGTTTTTAATTCTCGTTCGGTGGCTTGCGGCAGTGAAAGGTTTTATTTAAGGTAAACTTAATGTTTCAGTTAAGGTGCGGTGAAGAATAGTATATGAGTAGATTTCTTCATTTAAAATAAAAACAAAAGTCAACCGTGAAATGTTTTTCACATCCACTTAAGTTTTCCCGCGTTTTTATAACTTGCAACGCGTCAGCATACCACAGATTAATAATAATTCAAAATTAATGTCTTTGACGTTACTGCAGGTCAGGAGCGACGATGATTCGTATGGTCTCTTAATGTTTATTTATATTTTGTCAATTATCAAATATCAAATTAGACTTCGATTTGGTTCATCTAAAAATTCTAGTCTGACCTTCTCGCAATAGAAGTACGTACCTACCTAGAAGGGTACATTAAGGTCCAAATTATTATTATGACCACATCTACCCTCTAACACGTTAATTTAAGGGTGAAAAATTATATTATACAGATAGGATACACAATTTATAGTGCTAATTATTGCACTAATTAATGACAAGTAAATTTAGTACAGAATCCCGTTAATGTAGCACACCTTTTGACGCGTTAATTAATTTAGACGTAGCCGTGAACACTAAACTGATACGGGTCATGAAAGAGTATGTTTTAACTATCTCTATAAATACTTCAGTGACTTAATACTTAAGTAACTACTTAAGTGACTGAGTTCCATTGGCTTAATTTAAGTACTTACATATTATTGTATACTAACATACATTATTTGAAAGATTGACGAAATTACCAAAACATTGTTTAGACGGTGGGCTATAACTAATTTTGTTACCTAAGTAAATAAGATAATAAATAAGGTAAGTTACCAATTCAAATGTTATATTAGGTAGGTAAGTAATATATTTTTTCGCAAAGAAATAAATAGGTATTATAAATGGTAACCAGAAATATAATAACTTTTTTTAGTATTAAAAATACCCTAAAGTATTGAACGAAAGATAAACCAAATTAACGTATCAAATAACAAGAGATAATGCCATAAGTCTGTCTCTGACGCAAAGAATTTCAAATGATGGTCAAGTCCATCTTCAAAAAAAAAAAAACGATTAACTAAACGTATTGTCAAGTACAATCACATGCCACCAAATGAATAGACACCCCGGATGTGCACAATTTAGTTTCGTCCGACCCAATGAGTACTTCCATAGTTAAATTAACAATAAAAATTGTTCATCCCGTCTCTACTAAACTTCTGCTCAGATAACTTTTTTGCTCATAATTTGAACCTTATCACCGCAGCATAGGAGCTATGTTACATTTGAGCTGCGGTATCGAGTTGGTACTTGACAGAGATTGTCCACCGTGGAGGTCAGTCTATTAAATCGGATCGGGACCGGATGTTGGTGTCGTGTTTCAGAGATTTTTACAAAAACACCTCTTACGTTACGAGGCTGCAACGAGGGTGGCTTTCATTAATGTTACCAGTTTATTGCATTTTTATATGGAAACTTAATTTATTATTACCATGCGAGAAAATGTTGGCAGCTTGTGTTTCGAGGTGCGTGCTGTTTAAATATTATGTAACGTTTTGAAAACGTGTGTCCTGTTTTTTTCATAGCACGCGATTTTATTTTATTATTTGTGTACTATTAAAGGAACTGATTTAAAATTTATGATAACACGTATTTAGTATTTAAGTAACTATCAAATGGAATAATGACACAAATCAAAAATCAATCAAATATATGATTACCTAAAGTAATAGATATCTTGCAAAGATATTTTTCTGATGAAGATATTTTTTAAGATTATGTTTCTGATGTTATCACCTTAAAGACGGTATTTTAATGTAATATTTACTATCAGTTGGTCTTCAGGTTTTAAAATCCAATTTTTATATTATGTAACACAATCAGGTTGACAAGGCATCCCATGTCGCTATTCATCGAACCTGGAGTAACGGCTACGCCATATGCCTGGCGCGGTCTGGTAGTACGATAGCATCAATGTACTCATGAATCACAGCACACGATAGGTCTTCCATGTAGGTGGGTTCACAGCTCATTTGCTATATGCCCTCAATGGCTGACTTTTTGCGCCATTTGGTCGCAGCGAGGTCAGCCTGCCCGCCAAATGTGCCCATTTGCCAGTAACCCGACCTCAGAAAGCCGATACCTCGAGCCGAGATTCACGTAATATGTCTAACAAACACGACTAAGGAGGTATTTTTTATACCCTTCCTTGTTTACGACGCGATAACTCATCCGTAAGCCGTATTTAAGCACCGAAAAGCACGCGTCTTAAATTCCTCGAAGAGGTGTCATTAAGACGCATCAATAATCTCCTCAGTAATTTATTACATTGTAATCTTGGGCCTCGGCTCGCCCGCAATTGCAAAATGACAAACTGCAATAAAATACGGTAGCAACGAGTTTCGCCCGTTACCACCTCTGCGATAAATCAACATCTTCATTACAATTTAATTCTTACTTTCGAATAAAGAACTATCCGTTGAATCCCTTTCACGGTCCATGCGACCGAAAGATTCGAAATTCGAACGCTCACAAATTATTGTTGGTTCTTGTTATTTTATTGTCGTATTATTTTTTGCTTTCATCTTGTGCTGTCGAGTGTCCTTGTCGCTCGCTTTCTTGTTGCATGTTTGGTCTCTTTCGTTCTTGCGTCTGTAGTAGTAGCGTCTCGAGCACGTGCGACACGTTAAAGGCAGAGCGTTCCCACGGTCGCGCTCGAGCCAGACGCCCCCCCGCGCCCTTGCCCCTCGCCCGCGCGTGATTCCATTCCGGACACTCGTGCCAATGAAATAAAGTGCCCGCACAGGCCGCCAGGCAGCCAGCACGTTCCAAATAGTTCCAATTGCAAAATGCTGGTTGAAGTCTTGAGACGACGAAAGTGCGGAAATGGTTACTCTTTCTTATAATTTATTGAGTAACGTTTTCGACTTTTGTGTCTGTTGCGTTATGTTTGATGTTGATATTATAATTAGCGGCCGCGAAAAGAACTTTTACGACGTTGCATCAACTATTTTTATATATAAAAAGTAACTTATATTGAGAAAGAATAGATCAAGTCTTAGATGAGGTATTAATAGGTGTAATTTGGCTTAATGTCTGTGTACAAATCTTGTAAGCTAAATTGAAACTACATCATCTTATCTTAAGAATTTGAAACATTACATGTCACTTTCGTTGTGATAACTTTTTTTAGCTTTAGTACTAATATAATATTATAAAAGCGTGTTATAAATTATTTAAACGATTAAATTTGTATATAATTTAATTAATAATCAATATTGTTTAATGTGAAGAACTGACAAAGAACGAAACGAAGTCTCCTGGAGGTTACTAATCATCATTATCAGAAACAGCATTAGTATCGTCGACAACGCATTAAAAAGGAGTACTAGTGTACGATATATTCATTTGTTCTCAAGTTCTTTAAAATGTTTCAATTCTTTAACAAATGTAAATGTTATAAAACCATTAAACAATTGTTACACAGTGTATTGTGATACTTATAAAGTAAACAATGTGCTGTGGCAATGTAAGTTACTACGAGGTCGCGTGTGAACACTTAGCCACGCGTGAGTGCATCGTGCCGCCAGTTGGGACGTTCTAACCCCCGTATTTACAAACAATACTATGAGGTCTCTCAGTGAATTAAAATGAAAGGATCGATTATTCGTATTGTCTTTGTCTTTCACATTGTTTAAGAGACAAGAGTAAAGACGGGAATACAAACAGTTGATTTTTTTTTCTATTTCACAGTGAAGGCTCATAGTAATGTTTGTGATTAAGAAGATTAATCTTGAAGCTGTAATAGCATACTATTACCCTAGAGATCCCCCCTTCACAGAGAAGACCCGAGTCCAGCAGTAAGACAATGATGAGCTGTGATGGAAATGATAATGGGTTATACTTGAATACTTAATAAGTTTTAGATAAAGAGATTTACTAACGTTTCTTAGGACTCAAAATTATTACGTCTCAAGTTGATTTCTGACTATTTTCAATACTAAATCTATCCTTAATCTCTAGATACGTAACGTGAAGTAATAATTATTATTAATATTATGACTAGTTACCAGTTGCTAGGCAATAGACATAAGTATTATGATGACAAGTCGTCAATATCGCCTATGGACACTAGCAACACCAAAGACATCCCTGCATTGCTGGCCAAGATATACTTGAACACTGGACACTAGAACACAGAACTGGAACTCAAATCCCACGGCGGAGCACGATAAGTCATTTACCAGTAAGAGTTCTATCTTCGGCTAGCCAGGAAGTCCTCACAATGAGACAATAATGCCAGTAGCAATATCAATTACTCAATAATAGTATTGATGATAAACCTTACGCAAGGTTCTACATCAAGCAAATTTATCTCACGCTACAGTGGACTTTATTATCTGTTAATTAATAGAAATCTTTAGAAATATCACGCAATACTTTTATTCTATAGACTAATGACCTGCTCAATCAAAAGTTGATTTCGTAACTGTATTCTAAAATGTATTGGATACCTATACAGGCTCCCTCTAGCGTTAAAATATACACGCTAAGAATGGTTTTATCAAAGTGAGCCGTAACTATGTCATTAGAGAATGTTATGGCATGGGTATTTTTGAATTTTATACATATAGACACAAGCGTAGCGTTGGGTACCTAACTTCTGACCCGCTGGACATTTATAGGATCGTCCGCAGACATTGGATGAGGAAAGTAGAGAACCAGGTAACGTGGCACGCTCTAGGGGAGGCCTATGTTCAGTTCAGTTGTAGGCTGTCACTCAGGTCATGACGTAAAAGTCATTATGATGTATGAAGTAGATATAACGTGCTTCGTTGGACAGGTACGAAGTTTTAGACTACAAACATCTGAAAACTCAAAAAAAAAGTCGTTAGATATCTAAACTTTATATATTTTTTTTTCTTGATATCTACAAACACAACGAATAACTCATTTTATTCGTCAAACATGTATCTACTTATCGTAACAATGAATAGTAACAAACCTGTTTGATATTTATTACAAACATTTATTAACAAACCGTAGTAGCATTAAGTAGTAATGTAATGTCAATAAGGTCGCGTGTGTCAGCTCGGCTGCGCACGCGCCTCTAACAATGTCACAATAACGACTGCAATGGACCAACATTAAAATTATAATCTGTGGGGAGCTTTTTATGTTCTGTGAAATAAATTTAT
>DWPA01007613.1:0-10220 GCA_018251375.1 Calpodes ethlius | reverse complement strand
CAGTTCTGTGTAGAGAGCTATACATAGATATTACTATAATTAATTTCACCGGGATCATTAATACAACCTAACTATCACTGATAAACACAATTAATTGCCAATTAGAAACTAATCGTAGATATACTTATGACATAGGTACCTATGTCGTTAATAGCGATAGGTACAGAAATATGGGTGACTTACCTACTGGTTTATAAATTAGATAAAGATTTTTGTCAACTTTATAAGGAAATAATAATAAATCAGTTACGTGTGACCAAGTAATACCAAGGATACCTACTTCATTTCTCTAAACCAATATACCCGTATGTAGGTATAAAAATCAATTTTTGTTTTCAAACAAAGTGTGTTTCATTCGAAGAGTCTAATTTAAAAGATTTAAAGTTATTGCAAAATACCATTAATATTACATCATAAATTAATGACAGACAGTGTCATCTACCAACTATGTGAAGTAAACAAATGATTACTATAAACAATTACTGTACATTAAAGTTGTAAAGTTTAAATAGTTTAGTTTTAACAAATTAAAAATGTCTATTGCTTCACACCAAATGTGTTGTATAAGTAGATACGTAAAACGCGTGATACGGGGACGGGGAGGTTTGAGAACCGCTGTTATAGTGTCCAGTATTTGAGTACATTTCTTCCTTTCTTAACAATTTGACTATTTTATCGTGTTAATTTAAGTTCTTCCAAATGTTATTTCACCGTGTGTAGGTAGGTATAGGTTAATTGTAAATAACTACGTAGTGAGATATATATGTATGTAGGATAGGATTTATTGAGCCAAAATGTATTTTCTTTAATGCCAAAATCTTTAATAAACTTTTATTATTCTTAATGAAAAAATACGGCTTACAATCTTCCCCCAGTTTCTTAACTGACAACTTCTAAACATTAAAAACATAATAGTTTGGGGTTGCAAATAAAATAAAAAAAATACTATTTAAAATAAAATGAATATTAGCAACTATTCCGACATATAAGTATATCTACTGTTTAATTAGGAGTATTTAATTAAACATAGGTACTTAATGTTTGTAATATATAATTATACATAGTTAACAAGGTATATATATAGATATAGAGATTAAATTATAATGTTATTAGCCACTTGCCTACAAAGCAATCATAATTTTCAAAGTTAATGTGTATTTTTGGCAACTTGAAACAGTCTTAATTCAGCGGTAGGTAAATTACGGTTTTATGATGATAAGGTTTCAGGAGATCTAGTCCTATTCTTTAAGTACTTTTTAATAATACCTTTCATGGATTGATAGCATCTAATAATAATAAATAATTTAAATATAGAGTGAAAAAGTGTTGGAACAAACAACAAAAAGGTCCAAAGTGGAGAAATAGTACAGAAGAAAGAAATATTAAAATACTACGATATTCTTATTAAAAAGCGACATCTATAGATATATTTTAGACAAAGAAAAATCTACAAGGATGTATAGAAATTAATTAGTTACATTTAGACAGTAGATTTATATTAGCTATTAATAACCTAATAAAAAGTTTTTAGATTTTCCAATATTGGAGTACCTTAGCCAAGATATTCTATGTCCAAGATAGGATGGACATACAAATACAATGGCTTCAGATTGACCGTATATGTGCAATCAGAAACCCAATCGAGACCATCTCTATTGACTGGCAGAGACACCTGATAGACTACTGGGCTACTGCCGCTACAGAACCCCACAATAATCAACTAATCTACTTCCTGTTGGAGCGAGTTACAAAAGTTAATTTAAAGTTAAACTACCAACTCCAAAAATGAAAGTGGTTAGGATGATCGATGAAGTTGCGGTAGTGAGAAGACAGAAAGGAGGAGTAGGTACCTACTTGTTGCCTATTGCCACGATTTTATTAAAAAGACTGGTATAGTTTTTCATTTTTATCATGATACAATGAAATTTTTATCTTACTTTCGTATTTTATTCTAATTATAGCTTTTGTAGGTAGTGCGTATACAATAATTGAAGCGCTGAAAGCTAACAGCTTATCGCTATAGTAGGTACTCGATAACCCAAGGAAAGCAAAATACCTACCTATGTTTACCATGTCTTATTGCCACGTTTAATGAAAAAAAAAACATATGACGTTTTATTAAATGTTTCTTTATCTTTATATTCTTGTACTAATTATAGCTTTTGTACGTATTGCGAATTATAATCACTGTAGCACTGAACCAACAGCTCATCGCAATAGTACCCGATGACCCAAGTGAAGCAAATTATATTTAGGTACATGGATATACACATTACCTTTAGTGTAGTACTTTTCCTACCGTAGTAGCACAAGACTGCGAATCTCGATCGTTATCCCCAGATAGCTACCGTTAATCCATGTCACGTTTTATGGGACTGTAAAACTTCTTAAGTAACCTTTCAGAAGTCCATCCTAAAGCAGCGCAGCTCAAGTATTTCCTCAACATGAAGATACCATAAGAATACCCATTCTTCATTCATACCTTTTTCGCCACCTTTTGCTAGTTGCAATATTGTTGTATAGCAACATATATTAATTGTACATAGTTACCTATTTATTGTTGTACTAAATTATCTGTGGCGAATTTTTTTTATTTCTTTAATTTTAATCTGTAAAGAACCTAAAATCAATTATGTCCTAACGATTAGGTTCTGATTATTGAAGACAATAATGACCACAAAATTGTTGTGCCGACCAGAGATAATGCCAAAATATTGTCATATTGTCATCAACTTTAAAAAACTCCTGCAACTGTGACTGATCGCAAGGAATAAAGTTTATCCAAGTCGTATGCATAATAATTTAGTATTTTATCTCAGAGTGTGTCTGAGTTTTATTTATTCATAAACACGAGCGCCGGTAGCAGGGTGCAACGGGGTGCACTTTCGACTCCCTACCGGGTAAAACACATATAAGAGTTTTATTTTTTATTGCTGATTTATTAAAAGTTATGTTGTCGAATTATAAACAAACTATAATTTACATTTTAGGTAGCTATTAGTGGAGAATAGTGTGTAAATAGTGAAATATTTCGCTAAAAGTAGCCTTCCAGCGCCGGTGTTCGTAGTTTATACATAGTATAAATATGAAATCCACGTGTCCCTACTCCCACTGTCACACAGAGTGGTAGTACATATTCATTGTGTGCTGAAGATAAAGTGCAACATCTACACTTTACATCTGTAGTGTGATAATTAAAATATCTAATGAATATCTTAAATTTTTTTCAGGTACGGATTATTTCCAACAGACACAAAATGCCTCCACTAATGTTAGTTTTGCAAAGAATAAAGTAGTTTCAATGTGTTTTAATATGTCTTCTGTGTTTCAGGCAAGGGTCTTCGCGCTAGCGATGCCACAAAAGGTTCCTCTTTGGTCAAAAGAATAATATGTATATAAATAATTATCTATGAATGCTTTCAGTTAAATACGTATTGATGTGCCCAGTTCGTGATGTAACTATGTGAGGTCGTTTACAGTTTCATTGTCCGTGTCACTTAACGTGTTTTATAATATAAAATACTTGCATCTTTGTCCACGATTAACTCTCTTTTTTATGTAAATACCATCGGAGCTTACGAGCTTTCAGATGCATCAAACTATAGTGACACCAAAGATGAACACTGATGTTAGCCAAGAAAGAAGAGAAAAGAAAGAATTA
Organism: Calpodes ethlius; assembly: GCA_018251375.1. Classification (NCBI taxonomy): domain Eukaryota; kingdom Metazoa; phylum Arthropoda; class Insecta; order Lepidoptera; family Hesperiidae; genus Calpodes; species Calpodes ethlius. The sequence goes on along the minus strand of DWPA01007613.1, from coordinate 6,559 downwards.
AAGAAGTACCTAACTCTCAAGTACCTCACGCTTGTCATTCTTTCACGGCACCACGGAGCGCTTTTATGGTATGATTTTTGGTGTGGAGATAGTTGGAAGGAGAAGGAAGAAAAATCTAATTTACCTATGTGGAAAGATCCATTACAGTGTATATTTCAGCCAAATTACAGAAAGCTTCAAAAACAATGCGTTGCTAAGTAATAAATGATAGGAAGGAATCGACAACCTTTTTATTCTGCAGGCGAAGCCGTTCGTAATATCTAGTGATTTATATTTTGGCTCCTTTCACACACTTTAAATAGCTTCTTCTTTCCTTCACCTCCAAATTACAATTCTCCAGCCGCGTCATTCCCGCTACGACGCTAAGGCCATCTTCCTCCCTCCGCAGAAACTAACTCTTAGAGATATAGTTAATAGTATCAGGCGTTACTTTCCGTAAATCCTTTGTTATTAAGTTAATATTAGTCTACTTTGCAACAGTCCCATGTCTTAGAGATAGTTATACGTCTTTTTAGCGTAGGTGCCTATATGTTTATGTGGTTACTTAGGTATATTGTGTGTAGAAGGCCACAGATTTCTTCGCAGATCTACTGCAGGACTAAATGATACGAATGGGTATATTGGCGCGCGACATCATAAACTGTTTCAGTACCAACTTGTAGACTCATCCTCTTTAAAAAGTCTCCCATAATATGGACTTTTATCTTACTCAAAGGATTAGTTACTTGAGGTATTACTTTTTTTTCTACACTTGCCCTATACCATAAAAACTTGGCAAAAACCTTGAACTAGTCTAGTTTAATATCTATTATGTTTATAAATAAATAAAAATTACCTCCAAGTGCTACAAAACCAACTTCGTAAGGTTTGAATAATATAGTGCGCTCTTCAATTAATTTAATCATTATTATGTGTAATTATTATTTAAGTTTACCTACTTTTGACCGGCATCCTCATTATTTTTTCAAAACTTATATATGACTGTATTTCATCAACATTAGAAAGTGTTAGAATAATCCTAAAACTTTCAACGCACTGTTGTAACGAGAGTTAGTTACATAGCTAATATTTTTTATGAATGTTGACAAAGCTTATTACCATATTAGTCGTCCGTAGTATGTAACCATATCCAGGAAGATCTTCATCGGATACCCTCATACGATTAAAATGTAGTCTTGTGAACATTGGTATAGGATATCTATCTATCTAACAGCTTTTAAAGGTTCACTGCCATAGGCCTCCCCTAATATGCGCCACTCAGACCGGTCCTGAGCCTTCTGAATCCAGCGAATACCCGCTCGCTGTCTTCTTCGGGTTGTGTACATCTTTTTAACCAATATGTATCTATGGAAAATTATTTGAAAATAAAATTAAAATAGAAAAATCTTTAATAATAGTGACGTTCCAGCTTCGACTCCCTGATGGGGTAGATATTAACTCATATTCTCTATGTTCTGTGACATTACGATTAAGTCGATTGTTCCTGTGGTGGGTGTTAATGATGTTTTTTTTGTGTTGTCCCTACCACGCGGGACGTAAAAATCAAAGTGCGCAGGCATGAGTGTAGAAGCACAGATGAAAGTGTTAATATATTTCATTTTGTGTTTGTATATTCTGTGTTTCTAATGCAATAAATTCTTTAAAACTAATGAAGATGTTTATTTTATTATATCCAACCTAAACTACACACTTTTTTTATTTTTTTTGAATACAAGTTGTGCCCGCGACTTCGTCCGCATGGAATTTAGCAAAAAGTGTTTTAGTTTTCTGTGTTTTAGTGGCGTAAGACATTTCTTATAAGATCAGCTATCTGCCTTTAAATGTCCCGTCAAAATAGGTGCAGCCATTTCAGAGATTAGCTAGAACAAACATACAGACAGACAAAATTTTCAAAAATGTTATTTTGGAGTATGTACCATTTGTATATCCATATGCATATAGTAAAAAACTGTTATTTCAATATTACAAACAGACATTCCAATTATATTTATATGTATACATTACTATTATTTTGTTTTCATGGTAGTTCAGTTAAAGCTCGAATACAATCTCTGTTGATGGTTATAGTACAAATGAAAATATACTCCAGACACCTATGATTATAAAATAAAACGGAATTTCACTCGAAGTTGTTTTTTCAAATAGTTATTTTTAACCTACTTCGAAAGAAGGTCATGCATTCGACGCTACGAAATATTTACACATTATAATAATTTATTGAGAGTTGGAAGCGAATATGAAAATGGAAAAGTGACTGTGTCATGGACACAACCATGTATTTTATGGTCATATAGCGTATTATTACATTGGAGCGTATTTTTTTAGATCACTATTTTTATTTCTTTTATAATTTATATCGGCCCAGCAAATAAACCTTCTCCGTGGAAAAATACTTGTACATATCAATTTTAATAATGATCGGTCAAATAGTTTCTGAGTTTATAGATTTCATATTTAAACACATCCTTATTTATATAAACAGATAATATAAAGAACTACTATGTTTTAAATTAAATTCATTTTAGAATAATAAATAATAATAACATGCAATAAAATAATAAATATATTTTTGATCATGTTAAAAACTGTTAATCAGAACAATTCAGCCATACACAGCGCACGCCATGAAAACTCTCAAGTTGCATGGATTTTGATAAATAAATATCGATATAATTATATGAGTACAGAGCATGTGATGAAATATTTTAAAAGAAAAAAACTATGGGATGACTTCGTCCTTTGGAGACGGCAATGATATTTTACCATGAGGTAACTCACCTACTCGTTTACAGGCTATTTACATAAGGATAATAATACAATTAATAATACTAATTACTAAATTCGCATCATAAAATACCGATGTTATTATTTTGCAAGTGGTCAAGACCCTCCTATGAACACATTATTCAGAAAATATTGTACATCACTGACATCTATTAGGACATATAGAAACTTCTTTCTGCACAGTTTCATTTTGTGACTACCTGTTTGTGGTGATTATTTTTGTTGTTTTTACAATGTAATATAGATGGCGCTATTCACGTATAATGTCGCAGATACATTAACGAGATTCGGCGAAAAGTCGAAGATCATACTGTATCATTTCGGAAAAATTGTGTTTTCACAGCATATGTCTATAATTATTATCATATATGAAGGAATTATTAAAAGATTTTATGGTGAAAAAACTTCGCTCACTTGGATACACTTGCTTGTTTTATTTTCAATGTACCCTAATTGATCATAAAGTAGAATAGTACCAGCCAGTGACCGTGAGCCGCTCATTTCTCTTAAAAATTAGGGCCTAGGGGCATTTAGGTACCACCGTGATTTTATAGTCGGAACCATCGGGCACATGGATGGACTGTCTGAATTGTGGTACGATGGAAAACTGAATGGAACCGCGATGGAAATATTATACAATACAGAGGACCATCGGCCTTAGGTGAATACGAAGTTTTTATTTGAATCAAGCCAAAAACGAATATTCGTCCAGTAATGTAGTCGCAACATAAAAAAAACAGAGAGAAACTAAATTGGGACTAAAGTTAGTGAATTGAAATATTGGCAACTCTGCCCAATGATAAGTTCACAGAGTAGTTTCCTTATTTCGAAATAAATAGGTACTAATAAAACTTTTCTACATTTGCTTTTTTATTAATAATTTAACGTTGTAACTTATCACTGTAGCAAATTAGGTACAATATATTTTATTCATTTTACAAAACATTTTTATTTTGACATTTGAGAACAAAAATAGGAACAATTTTATTCTCCGGGAACACCTGTCAGAAGCTGGCCACATTCTGCTGTCTCCGTCTCAGCAAGTATGTAAATGTCAATTTTATAACTATTAATTTATAAAAAAAGTGCGTTACTTATCGTGCACACTATTTTTTACGATCGGGCAGGCGTCGATTTACTATATTACCGTTTAAACAATGTCGGCAAACCGCCATAACCTCATCCGCGAACCGTGCATAACGTAACGACGAGATATTTCGATGGTGAGGAAGACGATGGTTCTGAGTACGGAGTGGGCGCAGGTCGAAGTGGTCGAGCTCACTAATGACGGCAACGGCCTGGGGTTCAACTTGGTGGGAGGAAGGAGCACCGGCGTCGTAATTAAATACGTGCTCCCGGGCGGCATCGCCGACAAGGATGGACGGCTCCAGAGCGGTGACCACTTGCTGCAAGTAGGATCCGTCAACTTGCGAGGGTTCACATCGGAGCAAGTGGCAGCGGTGCTCCGGCAGGCGGGGCCGACTGTGCGCCTACTGGTGGCACGTCCCGCGGACCCTGCCGCGGCCCTGCGAGCACCCATCCCGGGTACCGCACTCGTGCCTACCAAGCTGCTAGCAGATCCCGAACTTCTAGACCGCCATCTCATCGAGGCAGGCTACGGTGCAGTTTACGACCTTTCACAGTGTTATACAGAATATATCAATGGCCAAAATGGCGACGTCGAAAATGTTGTGGCCGCAGTCAGCATCATCGGCGCCAATCCTCAACAAATCCCTGACCATCCTATAATCGCAGACAACGTATCTCCAACAATCACTATCACAGTGCCGGTTGAACTGCCACAACTACCCGAGGTAGAGATAGTTCACGTGGACCTGAATAAAAATGTGTATGGCTTAGGCATAACGGTCGCAGGTTATGTGTGTGAGAAGGAGGAGCTGTCTGGGATCTTTGTGAAAAGTATTATTGAAGGTAGCAGTGCTGAGCAGAGTGGACAGATACGCATCAATGATAGGATTATAGAGGTGGATGGAATATCTTTAGCTGACAAGAGCAATCCACAGGCTGTGGAAATACTGCGGAACACAGGGATCTCCGTGCACTTAGTTTTAGAGAGATATCTTCGGGGTCCAAAGTATGAGCATTTGCAACTAGCTATATTTAATGAGGAGAGACCATCTTCGCCCTCTCCCACCACAACCACACTTTCTTGGTTCCCAGTGCCTTCCCAAGCAGAGAATAGTACAGTAGAGATCGAGCCAGAACCAGAATCTAATACGACAATAGACTCCAGTGTTTTAGAAGTTGGCGAGAATGAAATCCTTGAACCTACACAGGAGGAATTAGATAAAAGACTTGATGCCATTTTAGCTGTGACTGAAGAAGAAATTAGAGAGAAATGGCAATTGGAGGTGGGACCTGAAAAAGAAATTCTTATAGCTGAGGTGCATAAGTTATCAGGTTTGGGGATAAGTCTAGAAGGAACTGTGGATGTTGAAGGGGGACAGGAAGTCAGACCTCACCACTACATCAGATCAGTACTACCTGAAGGTCCCGTTGGTCTTCAAGGAACCCTCATAGCTGGAGATGAATTATTAGAAGTAAATGAGTACAGGTTGCATGGACTTACGCATACAGAGGTTGTAAACATATTAAAAAATCTGCCAAACCGTGTTCGTCTTGTGTGTGCTCGTAGTAGTACTGATAGTGGCCCTAGACCTGTTATAAGCTTAGCACAAGATAGAGAAGGTTTTGAAGCCAGGAAGATCATTTCAGGGAGCCTAAACAACCTTACTACTCTTGTAAAAGCACAGTCTGATACGTCGATAAACACTTCTAGTACTGCCACTCTGACAAATCAATCTGGTCAGTCAAGGAAATCTCGCTCACTAGAGTGCGTCTCTGGACTAGCTATGTGGCAGAGTAAAGAAGATATTGTGGAGTTAGTGAAAGGTGATCAAGGACTCGGATTCTCTATATTAGATTATCAAGACCCCATTGACCCTCAAGGTACCGTTATTGTTGTCAGAAGTCTGGTACCAGGTGGAGTGGCTGAAAAGAATGGTGAAATATCCCCTGGAGACCGAGTCATGTCGGTTAATGGAGCTAGTATTAAAAATGCGACATTAGACCAAGCGGTCCAAGCTTTAAAGGGAGCGCCTAGAGGAATAGTTAGGGTTGGGATAGCGAGACCCTTGCCACCCCACGAGTCAACAAAATCAAAAAGCACCACAACCTTAAATTCAAAGCCCAGTTAATCTTGGCTTTATTTAACCACTGTGTTATTACTAGTCAAAGTTGTAACCATATCTAAAATACACTTAAAGTGAATATACACAGCATTTAGAATGCCTAGTGACGTAACACACGTAGACGATAGGTGTTACAGCACAATGCAGCTAGTTCTAGTTGTAGAAACAGTTCTGGACCTCGGAAGTCCGGCTCGAGAACATATACTTCAATACTGAGCTCAATATCTAAGATACAATAATAACTAACGCTTTACTAGGTGAATAATGTATACCTTTGTAAGTGTCACATGTCCTTTTATATTGCACATGATTTTAAAGCATAGATGAAAATATTTTATCATGATAAGGAATACATTGAGCACATCCTACATTGTGTCACTATTCTTTCAAGTAAGTAAAATTTATTAAATATTTATACAATGACAAATGTTGAATAGAAATTTATTTATACATATCATTGCAAATTTTTAAATATAAAGTGCTCCAGAATCTTATCTCGTTTGTTACGTTTGATGCTATGTAGCAGGACATTATAGTATTTCAATTCAGTATTGAACATTGAA
>DWPA01007612.1:0-10220 GCA_018251375.1 Calpodes ethlius | reverse complement strand
GAAGCCCGGGTTCAAATATCGGTCTGATGGTTTCTTTTATTTTTTCTCTTTTTTTTTGAGTTCCTTCCTTTTGTGAAAAAAAATATATTTATTTATTATTAATGTCGGTAAGATGAAAATATATTATTCATACTTCATCAGTAAGTAATTTGCATTTTTATAAGTAAATATAAGTCCAAAATAAGATGTACTAAAGAACAAACACCGAGCAAAGCTCGGTCATCCAGCGCCTAATTATTTAAGCTAAATATTTCTGCAATTATTTTTCTTCTGTTTAGCTTGTTAGGCTAGTTACCACTCTCTTTCTATAGTCAGTTGCTAAATAACGATATACATATTTCTGCTGGGGGCCTGTGCGGCAGAATTACCTATCATCCTTCTCTGTTTTTTTTGGCCAGCTATGCGTGGCTGGTGAGGCGACGGTAACAATTTACCAGGTGTTGTTTGTTGATTATTTATTTAAGAAAAAACCTGCGTTTTGTAATCATCTACCGTAGAGATACGATCAAAATGTCGCTTTTTCATTTTTCTGCGATATATAGATATAATCAGTACCGTTGACACAATCAGATAAAGTAATTCAGATTATGCCATAAAATGTATTTTTAAGGTAATTCTCCATATTTTGAAATAATGACCATTTTACGAATGTAAAACTAGACGTTTTCGGATTAAGTTTCGTACATAAATTTCGTGATCGATACGAAAATATACACAATTACAAGGATAAAGCTCTAGAGACTTGTGAAAAAATATATAGGGCCTTTACGTTATTAGTGTCAGCTCGTGTTTGCCTGATAATGTATTCGTGAGAGGTTTAGTCAATTTAACTATAATACGTGCAAGGTTGTCCTCCTCGTTGCTAATTTAGCTCGTCCACTAACACTCCATCACAGATTTTATGATTCAGTTTCAGAATTGCTACTGCAGTACTTGGTTGTATCTAATATGTAATTATGTTTAACATTTATATATATTTTTTATTTTAATACTTACAACAATGTCTGTATGTCTGTATAAAGTAATCCTATATTTAAAAAAATAATTCATATAATATATAATTGGATTTTGGAATTCTGGAAACGATTATAATGATTTATCGATAATTTTGTTCTTACGTACGTAAGCTCTTATTATTAAAATTGATTTAGGTAAGTATTGCCTTCCTGAAATTCCGTTTCAGTTTAGTAATTGTAGCTAATGCTATCTGTTCCGAAGTAAAAAAAAAAACGTTGGCATTTTCCACCGTATACAATGTAAGGTACTCAAAAACAGATGGCGCTGATTTATACATCCGAACGAAGCTCCGTCGCCTATCTGGTATAATATAAACATCGGTGCGTCTGTTACTAAATTTATAATTTTTGAAAACTTGACTGGTTAAAAAATATTTACAGATAAACAAAATATAATATTTACATTAGTCTTGAAAGACCTCAGATTATTTTCGCTATCTATGGTGTCTGTCGAAAATTTATATTGGGGATTTATCGTACATTACTATATGTGAAGTACTATGTATTGAAATACTTCTCAATGATACATTTCAAAGATTTTTTTTCTCCCATATCTACAGTATTGATCAGAATATCTTACTTCAGTGACGCAGACCCGTAAAAGTTAGTTCTGCTGTATAAATACATTATACATTTGAATTCATTAGTAAAATTTGTCCACTGAAATTCGGGAATTCCTTGAAAGAAAATATTTTTACTTCAAGTTAAATTACGGCTCCGAATTTACGCAATTAAACAACAAATATTAAATTAGTACAAACATCTCGCGACATGTTGATAACTAAACGTTCCTAGTTTTACTAATAATTGTCGTGAGCGAAGGCAGTGAACATGATTAATCAAATAAAGTTGTTTGTAGTACGAAACAACAATATTAAATTACTAACAATCGCTCTTAATTTGCTTAAGGACATCTAGTGTTAGGATTAGGAGCCACACATGAATTGTTTAAATTACACTCTTTAAATTGACATACCTTTACCATTTGTGAAACGATTCAAATAAATATATATTTAAGCGCAAGTTCACACGGCGACTAATCGGTGCGTTTTTATGTCGTTTACGGTCAAGGTTCGGTTGACAATGAACGGTGGTCGTACAGTCGCCGAGTGAACAATTTTTGCATTTTCATATACTTTTACGTCTACTGAGCTCAAAAGTAGTCGCGTAGTATAATAAAATCATATCCGATTCGCCCCTAGGAAACTTATTTCTAGTGTGAATACATAATATAGCATGATCTATCCGAGATTAAAATCTATTTAACGTCCAACTCATCGTAAGAGAACGTTAAATCTGGATACAATCTACTTTCTAATCCTATTTTCTAATTCCGGACATGGTCTGTCTGTTTACCAAGTTTCAGCTTAATCCGAGCAACGGTTAGCGCGTGATGAAAACCCAAACAGCCAAACATTTTCAACAATAATACTAATAGGAGGATAGCAGGATAGGAGAGTAGGATAGAATGTCGGAAGTAAGTAGATTACTCGTACATGTGTTAATTATTTTCAATGTGTTATTTAGAACACATTTTTAAACCATAGATAGTTCAAATCCCGTTCAAACCATGACGTCCCCGCAGCCTAGTTGGTAGAAGCAGATATTTAAGTGACAGATAAATATTTGTTCTCGGGTCATGGGTGTTAGTGACATGTTATTTGTGTTGTCCATGCCACCCACGACACAGGGAATCCTACTGAGGGGGTGTTAGCGTTTAAAAAGGTTTAAGAAAAATGTTTAAAAAGGTTTAAACCGGTGACGTTGGGTAGAGCTGTTTATAAGCCAATTTGTAAGATAATAGAATTTGACAGGTTTTGTTTAGTTTTGAATCCGTTTTTCACGGAATTGTCATCGTACCCTACTAACGTTATTATTCTTCAAGGGTGGATACCCTTGAAGGACATTATATTGGATTTTTTTGGATCTATTCTCTCCAATTTCTTTGATATTTGTACTACTTTGCATAATTTATTATATTTTGTTCGAAAGGGTATGCTACAGAATTCTTTATACGGCTTGGTGAGTTTCTTAACAAAAATATTGTAAATGCTTTGCTACAATAATAATAGCTTGCTTAGTTATTACTAAGTTATTGGGTATATATTATATGTACACGAAAATTACTTTTTACTAAGAAAACTATTGATAAAATCCCAAATCGTCAAATATGTCAAAAATCACAGAAATGATATATGGTGATAAAATAACTATCAAGGCTACTTCGTTTCTATCTTTCTTCGTTTCGTTTCTAATGGCACCAATATACATTATATTGTGCGTGGCCTGAAACGCACTTGGCCTAATTTTTTTTCTACTACTACATAGATAACTTCTTGTATAAAGGGTACAATATTTTATTACCGTTTCCGTAAGTTTAACGTACTTGAGGTTTTGAAGTAGTAAACAAGTATAGGAAACTTTCAGGTAATATATTTGAAGATATTGGTAAATTGAATGAGTTATCGTATCTGCTCTATTCCACATTTGGTGTTGTGGCTAATTGTACCTATATACTGTATAGATACGTACTGTATAGTTATATAGATATGTACAAACTCGAAATCGATAGAGAGATTAGGCTTGTTACGACTGTATAGAATTATTTATGCGTTGCGCAAAATCAATGGCAAGTTACTTGCAATTACTGCGACAGTTCAAACAGCTAATGCCCTAAGATTGATTGTACAAACTTCAGAATCCATCGTTGGATGAATTAGTTAATAAATCCTTTATATATTTGTATATACTACTTTTATACATGCCTACTAAATATATATATTTATTTATTAAATCAAAATAGTTTAAGCCAGGGCTTACAGCTTCTTAAAAAAATATTTTGTGAAATACTAAGCTGGATTTTTAAACACCAATACTTACTTAATGCTGACGATTATAGACTTTTGGTAATATACTTTTGATAAATGATTGTTTCGGCTATCAAAATGTTATAGTAAGGAATCACACTGACATTAGAGATAATAAACGCACATATAAACTAATAACAGAACTGACACATTGACAAACACATAAAATAAACTTAAAAGATTTGAGTTATTACCAAATAAGTTCCACGTGAATACATCGATTATTTACCGTTTTACTATCGAACATTCTCAATTTTCAATCTATTTATGAATCTTAAATCAGTTTAGTAACAACTGTAAAAGAGTTAAAATTTTGTCTACCAACTAACGTAAAGATTATGGATAAATAGATTATTGAATATAACCTGTATGATAATTACGATGTATATGATAAAGTGAAATGTACGCACATTTCCAAATGAAAAAAATTATGACAAGGTTTTCAATTTGAATAACAGTTTTAACGATTGTACATTCAAATATGAACGCAAGTAAGGAAACCTTATTTGTAAATTAAATTAAATATCTATAGGGTTTAAATCAGTGATAGACTAGTGGTTTGAATTTTGGTTTCCCGAACGTGGACGCGTGAGTTTGAATCCTGCATGCACTTTTAAAACAAGTTAATTATCACTTGCATCAATGAAGGAAAACCTGCACATCTGAGAGTTCTTCATAATGTTCTCAAAGGTTAGTGAAGTTTACCAATCCATACTCTGTCAGCGCGGTGGACTATGGCCTTTACCCCCTCACATTATGAGAGCAGAGCTGATCTCTGCAGCGGAATAGTTATATATTGTCACGATGTAGTTATAAGGAATCAATATCTTCACATAAATTGCAATTTTTTATAACACAATAAAGTGGTTTTATAACACGCGAAAACATTAGATTTATTTTAGGTTAATTTTGAAATTAAATAACAAATTAAAACATTACGGAAAGCTTCGGAATGATTCTCGGCATTAGCTGTTAAATGAGTTTTGTTTTCACAATGTTTACCTCGTAACCAGTCCACTTTATCACGGAACAAATAATTATCATTGCTAGATATTTATTCTGTATTTTTGTTGCGAGTGTAAAAAATATTTTTTAGATTCTGAGTTCATAGTTGGCCCTAATCCTAATATTATATAAATTTATAACAATAGGGCTAATTAAATGGTCATCGACGCTATATAGTTTAAATTGTCTTTTTTATACTTTAACTCTATTCTATAGACGAGACCGCACAAATCTATTTAAAATAAAACACGAAGTTGAAAGGTTATAAAAAATAAACCTCAATAATTCGATTCCTTAACCTGAAAAAATCTAACTTTACCTAAAAAGAACTGTTTTAAGAGAATAAGATAAGGTATGTCGCTATGTAAAAGGGTTTCTTAAAAGGTTTGTCATTAACCAGCTAACAAATTTAAGTACTTCATAATGCTCAAAAGGTAATTTAAGGAATTTAATTTTATAAATTCACTTAAAACTTTGAGCCTACAAACATAATAGCGTATACTTAGAGGTACTTTGACATTAATTTACGTTAATGTAGATGTTTCATTTCAAAAGCGTACCCCACTTCTGGTTTTAAAGGAGCGGGTCAGATATTACTGGCCCAAAGTGGGGCAAGTAATTTTTTTTGGAGCTGATCACTTATTTTTTCGCCTGTTAAGGTGTAAGAGGCGAGCGAATACTAAATAAGAACTTTTGTGGACAATAGAAGGCACACAAAATCCTAGGTGGGCTCCAAGTTGCCTCCCAGCCTACTCCTTTCTCCTCTTTCACCCCTCTCTGCTGCCTCCCTGCCCCCACTGGGTACGCCCATTATCATTTTATAGCTTTTTTATATACTCTTTAAATTATTTGGCATAATATGTTCGCAAGTAAACCTGAAACAACGAAATATAGCCGTGATATATTGAAAAGCTCCAATAAATCTTTATATTTACAACGTAGGAAACTCTACAGTTTAATACTTATTTTTTATCATTCTCAAGGGTTAATCTCAGTAGCGGGACGATAGGTATCAGACTGTAATAAAATGAAGTTATATTTTCAAAGCTGGCAGAGTAGAATTAAAGGTTTTTTATTATTTTCGCAAGTTAAAGATCAAGTTCTAAATAAAACTTACTTTGTCTACGCAACTATAAAATTAATTAACAATACGAATTTGAAAGTCGTTACGGGTATCTGTTAATATAATTTTAATGAAATGAGTAAAGCGTAAACTTGCTTGAATGCGTCGTTGAGTATAGAGCATACATTTGAGTTATTATTGAATTTTATAGTCAATATTAAATTTCTTATAAGGTTTGAATTTCACTATACTATACTTAAAATAGAAACGCTCTTAATATTTTTTAGAAATAAAACATTTGTGTGTAATATAAATTTACTAGAATGTTAAGTTTAAAAGAGTTCAATTAGTTTTGAGTTGGTGATTCTTGGAAGGTGATCAATAAGTACAACGCTACGTAGATGAAAATTTTCAATTATGTTTAATTTTTATCACATTTTAATTTATTCGATTGAAAAATATAAGCAAGGAATATTTGTTCTTTTATTAGCGCGCATACGTAAGGTTTATTGTTTTCTTTGGATATAACTGAAATATTTTTGTATCAGAGATATTCTGCGATACAAGTTGTGTGATTCAGAAATCTGTCAAAAATGGCGATTTATCAATTTCTAAATATAGTGGCTGGGATTTTTTGTTGATTTTATAGGTATGTATTGAAATTTGAAAATGTTTTATTTAGGTTTTAGCACATATATTCTTGGTATATATATTCTTGGTTCCATCTAGGAATAAACATTTCACTAAAATGTTTATATTAAAAACGTTTTACGAGGCATATTTTTCTATTCCATCCGTGCAAGGTCGATATAGAAGTTTCGGATAAAAAAAATATAAATTTAACTACTCGACAAAGAATTTCCATTCAATCCGGAAACGTTAAGATCAAATGAATTGGCATCAATTTCATTGCCTTGGGGTCTTTGATTATCTATGTAATCAGATTTGCTTCGTAGAAAGAGATTAAATGTTAACAAGTATTTAAACAAAATGTATTTGAGTTTCCAATGAAATTCAGACCGATTTAAAACGTAATAAATCAAGAGTTACAGCAAATAACGTGTACGATTACACAAAGCATAGCTCTTTACTTTCCAATCCCTGGCTCGTATATTCATCACATTCCACGTCTAGATTTCCAAATGGTTTTGTTAGAACAAACAGCGAAACAATAAAAATCGTGAGTTGAGCAATAGTTACCCATTACCACCTAACATTAATGTCGAGTTATTTTTCCACTGTTTGCGGCGGTGTAATTAACAGCGCTGCGGGATGGTGCCAGACGTTCAACGGCGACTGATAAAAATTCACAAACACTCTCCTACGTAACTGCGTTCCAGTGTTCATTTCAAATTAATGATTCGCACGAGTACCTACATCATAAGCGTCGAGTTATTTTCGTCTCTCATTAACTGTCTAATGTTTTTTATCGTTTGTTCCGGATGTCTTGCATCTGGGATTTAATAGTTGTCTGAAAGACTTTGCAAAACATCATCGAATCATAACAAACTGATATATGATTGGAGTATTTTCTAAACGTCAACATTAAAATAAGAAAATTATGTGTAGGATATTTCTACTGGCTACAAAATTATCTCGAAATAACCGATAATTGCTAGGTGATTAAGATTAATCGAATCGCTAAATCAATAAGTTTGTTCTGTATAGAGTACTAAAAGTAGGGTATTGATGATGAATTTAACAAAAGTTTAGTAAACATTATAATAAGAGACAATAAGGGAAAGAAATGGCCAAAAATAATAATAAACCTTATCTTAGACGAAGATAAAAATTTAGAAAACATAACGAAGGAAAATCTGATGTCCAAAGTGTTTGCCGAATATATGTATTAAGAAAAATCCGCTTTACTCGTAAGATTATTGCCATAGTTACATCAAAATCCTACTTCTGAGGAAAGTGATAATACAGTTTTAAACTGCATGTCAAACTCCAACTCCCGACGAGGAAGGCGATAAGCGGGCTAAACAAACCCGACAATATAAAGAAGATATCCCGGACGTTAGCTTGTATGAGACAAAACCACCCTCAAAGCTACTAGGCATCGTGAGATGATGAAGTTACAGCCTAGTAATTAAGAGCTACTCCTAGTGATGCTCCAAAAGCTGCTCGATTTGAAACTATATCGGAAGTATAGAGCAGAAGTGAGTTGAGTTTGTTTTAAAAAGGGCGATAAGAACCTTTAGAAGAAATAAATTATTGCAAATGAAATACTAATCTATAGTCAAGTTAAAAGCAAAACCGAAAGCGCTGGCACGATCGAAGCCGTCAGCAGGGAGCACATGCGTAACCGACATGATACCATTTTATATAGGCCACCTGTGTTGACATCTTTCGTTTGTAGACATATCGTTAATATAGGTATTCTCCGAAACGAAGCGAAGGTGGGTCACTAATTTAATTGTACAAAAATTTAATTTGGATAGCAGGGGATCGTATACGCGAAGGATGTTGAAGTATGTAGATATTACAGTTTCAATATTATGAACGAATATTAACGTTTCATTTCTCTAATATTTTTAGATATATGTACTTGATTATAGTTAAAACTTACAGTTAAGATATGTTAGATTTGATCGGTATGTACATATTGGGTATGACACCCCTATTTTAAAACCACATCGCCTAACTTTGTACATTATAATTAATATAAATAAAGTTTTATGTAATTTTATTTACATCAATACCTCTTTACTCTAATATTTATCGTATATAACAAAATAAAGATAATGAATGAGTTGGACCTTGGATTACTTGTATTATGATTTAAACACTAGCTTAGGCTACGCTCCGCACTATTAGAAGATGACATGGCTATAAACTCGAATTAAAGTAGGTATCAACAAGGAAGTCAAAATTTTTATGAGTCAAGGCTGAGGAATACCTAAATTTAGCATTTTGTAATATCATGAATTAAGAGGAATTGAACTAAACCTATTGGTAGATTATTTCCTCGCTCGTCGCCTTACCTCGCACATATTCGGTGGATTCTTAGCCTTAACCCGATTCACACACCCACCTACCATTATTTATTTAGTAACATTCGCTCCGAGTTAAATAGCTGTGAATACAAATAGACACCTTTCCAGACAGACAGATCGATACGACTTCTCTTTTGAAATTTAGTTTCCCAACTCTAAAATGGCCCGCAGGCATCTCTCACTGCCACGTCTACGTCTTAATGCACGGCAACTAATTTTCGCGCTAATTAACGCTCTAATCGACACACAAGACGGGGAGTAAAATTCAAATAAAACTCCATTCATTAAAGCGCATTTCGATATTAACGTTCAGTGGCAGGGACATTATGTTGAGAAATATGTTAATTAAAATTTATTGTTGATAGAAAAATCTGTGTTTATATTCATATAAAGATTGTTAACATATAAATCGTGTAAAGAGTGATCCGAAAATAATAGAAGATAAAGTATGTAGTTCTTTATTAATTTTAATCGAAGATACAATAGGTACGTATATCAAGAAATGAATATTTTTGGATTTACTTATTATCATCTAAATGCGCTGTTAACTTGTTTGAGAAAGAGCGTTATAAATAAAACTAGTGAAAAAACTCGTTTGAATTTTTTTATTTCTAATTCTATGTAAATTTTACTTGATAACTATAAATAAAGTATTAAAAATGAGCTCTATGAATTATAGCGCAGGTGCCTGCACACATAAAATAACGCTTAAAACCGCAATATACGTAGTTACATGATATGTAATCGTTTCAAGGAAGCCTTATTGGGCTATCTTGGTTATATATAAATTTTGTTATGTATAGACAAAATATATTTTCCTCATTTTCTTTATAATTACCGGATATGTACCATTTTTCATCGTGACAAAAACACGTACCTGCACTCGGGTATCGGCAATCGTAAGTGGACGATATTACTTCATGCGTCTATAATTTTATACTTTACTTTAAGCCTACATGTCATTATGAAACTGAACGTCTAGGCGTTATAAGTATAGGGCCTGCATAGACAAGTTTACATCAAATCTAGGCAACTTCAATTTCTATTGCTTTGACTCACGTATAATATTTTCGTACAAAAAAAAAAATTTTCTTTTTACGGCATTTAATGCTAATAAATTCTGTTCGTGTCTTCTTTATTGGCAGAGAAATCTATAAATAATTTTATGTGAATAGCTATTTTAGTCGCCGTCTATAGATTTAAGTCCATGAAACCTTTGTAAAATCCACGTCAAGGTAAATATATTTTTAACACGCTTTTATAAGCTTTA